>JACGDI010001506.1:419816-443766 GCA_014898725.1 Jacaranda copaia | reverse complement strand
ATTTGTTATTTAAAATTCAATTAATTAATTTAATAATACTTTAATAATAAAAATTACAAGCAACATTTGATTTTTCATGAATATTATTTATTAAACCTTGCTTCCAATGAATTTTTTTCTTCCTTTTTACTGAAAAAAATTTGATTCAAGATCATAATCTCTACCACCAAATTTTCACGAGTTTCATTATTTTTACTTCACTAAGGCAAAAAGGTGGTTAATTCATCAATTTTGCCACATTCTGTGTAAAACTATAGTAAATGTAAAATATTATTCATCTCACATAAATATTTTAGTAAATAAATATATATTTTACTATGATAAAATGAAGTGTAGTATTTAATGAATTTTACTGTGCATTTGGAATTTTATACTGCAATGGTAAAATCGTAGCGAACAATTATTTTTTGCTACATGATTTTTAGTAAGTAAAAAGTATTGTAGCAAAAAACATATTTTCTTGTACTAAGGTTTCTTCCTTTAAAAATGTAATGATAAGAGTAGGTTTAAGTTGATGTGGTCTTTCTTTATATTTGGTGGCCATACCAAGGAGCACAATCGAGACTTGGAGAATATGAAGGCTTGAAGCCCATGTATGAATGGGATGAATATATGTGTAATAGATAGGATCTATTTATTTAATTTCCAATACTCTAAATCAATTAAGTGAGCCACTATGGCTTTATATAGAATCACTTGGTTATGGCTCATGATCATCCTTGTAGATGCATGCTGATCTTTATTTATTTATGCTATTTTCTCATTGATGTATGGTAATGCATGCTTAGGATAGAATATCTTAATTAAGATAATAAGTTGATGAGATCTTGCCAATGTCAAAAAACCTCACTTAGAAAGTCTAAGTATTGAACATTAAGTCAAACTGGGCAATATTAAACTGGGTATAATCATCCATGCCTTCCACTAATAGGTGTGCGACATTAGGCTTATCTTAGTTGGTATATTAGCCATGAGGTGTGGGATTACCCTCTTAGATAGCTATAATCACTAGCTTAGTATGAGATGTACTTGGTTGTGACATTGGCCATGGAGTGTAGGATGCTCACAATTAAGTAGTTTTAAAGATGATTAGTGAGCTAGACTTACTATTAAGTAGTATAAATAACCTAGAAGAGTAGGTTTATGTGAAAGGTGAGGCAAACTAAATTAAAGGTTGTGTTTAGATCTGATTGGTAAAGTTATTATCTACTTTAAAATTAAAATTGAATAGCTAAGGTAGGTGAATTCATGATGAATATCTTTGGACCTTAATATCTGCTAAGAAATATGATTTTTCAAATTTTGTGTGCGGGAACAAGATTTGATAAAATAGTAGGAGGCAACTCAAATTAAAGTCCAAATCTTACTTAATTATATTGATCAAATGAATGCTTATACTCATTTTTTCGCACTTGTAGATTTTGTGAAAAATTGGAAAAACTCAAAATGGCTAAAATTCCATTTACAACTATTTTGGAAACCAAAAAGTCAACTCAACCAAGCTAGCAAGAATCGCTTCACAATTTGGGAATTATTCTTGACTTCGAGAAAAGGACCTATGTGCTCGATGGTGCTCCATCAGATGTCCTTTTAGAAAATGTTTCCTAGGACATACATGAAATGTTTACACAATAGGTTGAAGATAATATTGAAACTCATTGCTTGATATTAGCGGGCATGACAAGTGAGCTGCAAAGATCTTATAAGCATATGAAGCATGCTTAGAAATTCAAACACTTATAAGAGTTATACGGTGTGCAATTAAGGCATGAAAGGTCCATCGCCCCAAAAGAGCTCTTCCGAGGGAGAATGGTTGAGGGGTCAATTATTCATGAACATCAAGATGATTGGGCTTATTGAGAATCTCAGTAAACTTGATGTGGTCATAGACAATGAAGTTGACATAGATTTGATCTTGCAATCTCTAACAAGCTCGTTCAACTTGCTTGTTAAGAACTTTAGTATGAGCAGTATATGGAGATCAATCAGTTGGTTAACATAATGCTTATTGTTAAGGCAACCATCAAGAAAGATAAACCTTTTATGATTGCTAGTATGTCCTAGTCTAAGCCTCGAAAGGACAAGAAAGAAAAAATAATGAAAGGTTCTTTTGAGGACAAGCAACCATTGAAGCCTTTCGGTGGGGCAAAAAAAAAGTTGAAAAAAAATGCTAAATGTTTTCATTATGATGAAGGGAAAACCCTAAACCCTAAGCCTCAAAAGGGCAAGAAAGCAAAAATAAAGAAAAGTTCTTTTGAGGACAAGTAACAATTGAAGCCTATTGGTGGGGCAAAAAAAAGGTTGATAAAAAAATGCTAAATGTTTTTGTTATAGAGAAGCTAGGGATTGGAAAAGGAATTGCAAAAAGTATCTTGCAACCATTTAAAATGGTATATTCTTTATTGAAGTCAAATTTATAGCTGACAGTTTTTCATGGGCTTTTGATACTGTATGTGGTTCTCACCTTTGCAATTCATTACAAAGAATTGTGAAAAGAAGAAATTTGAGTCAAGGGGATGCAATCCTTTACCTTGGCAATGGGGTAATGGTTGCAACTAAAGTTTAAAGCATAGTTACTCTAGTGATAGGTGAATCAAATCCTTTATTGAATGATTACCTTCATATACCCTCTCTTATTAAGAATATTATTTCAATTATGATTCTTGATAATGAAGGATATGATTTTTCAATTTCAAGAGAAAGTGTCATGCACTAGAGAAAGCTACTTTAATTATATTGGGTATATTTGCAAACAATTTATACACACTTGATTCTTTGCCATCACTCATGCAAATTTAACAAAGTGACAAAAGAAAGTGAGATAACTGAAATAATGCGTATTTGTGGCATGCACGACTTAGCCATATCTCTAAGAATATGATAAGCAAGTTAGTTGCCTTATGTTCACTACATGTTGGTAACCCAAAGGATTTACCTACTTGTGGGTCGTGTTTAAAGAAAAACATGACCAAAGCTCCATTTGTTAGTAACCAGAGTGTACCACTTGTCCTTTGGAGTTAGCCCATATGGATGTATGCAGGCCACTAACAGCTAGTGTGAAAGGTGGCTACTTTTATTTTATTACCTTTATCGATGATATAACTTTGTTTGGATATGTGTATTTTATGGAGGACAAGTTTGAAGCCTTTGAAAAGTTCAAGTCTATCAAAATGAAGTAGAGAAGCAAATAGGACAATACTAAAAATACTTTAATTTGATCGAGGTGAGGAATACTTAAGTGGTGGCATCTAAGAGAGAATAGTGTTCTCTCATAGTGGACTCTCTTAGTACACCCCAACTTAATGGGGTTGCCGAATATAGAAACCGCACTTTTTTGGGCATGGTGTGATCTATAATGAGCTTCATGGATATTCTTTTCTCATTGTAGAGATATGCTTTAGAAATGGTAGTGAAGTTGCTCAATATAGTACTTTCAAAAGTTGATGCCCAAGACTCCACATGAAATGTGGTTAGACAAAGCGCTAACATATTCTTTCCTAAGGGTATAGGGTTCTCCCATGTATGTTAGCAGCTAGTGAGAGATAAGTTGGATACCAAATCTACCTTTTGCAAATTTATAGGATACCCTAGAAAGTTTGTGGGTTACTACATCTACAATGTCTTGGAATAAAAGGTGTTTTCTTTTAGGAAAGCTAATTTTTTGGAAAATGAGTTTCTGTTAGATAGAAAGTGCATTATGGTTAATCTTAATGAAGTTTAAGAAGATCATATCATGTCATAAAAAGTTAAATAATTGCATGAGAACCATCTAATACACATATTCCAAGAAAGATTAACCAAGTGAGAACAACATAAAAGGTACGCAGTCTTTCACAAGATCAATCAATTGAACAGTGATCTAAGGATTCGAAAAAGCCATGTTGGGCATAGATTTAGAAAAATTGCAAGAGGCTATGAAATTCGAAATGGACTTTATATACTTAAACAAAGAATGGAGCTTGGTAGATCCATTGGAAGCTATAGTACCTATAGGTTGCAAATGGATCCATAAGCAAAAGTTTGGAGTAAATGGAAAGGTATTAACCTGTGAGGCTAGAATTTTGGTGAAGGTACACTCAAAGGCTAGGGAATGACTTTGAGGAAACCTTTTCTCCAGTGCCTATGCTTAAATCTATTAGGATTCTACTTCCATAACATCATATTATGGCTATGAGATATTGCAAGTTGATGTGAAAACTGCCTTTGTCAATGAAAACATTGATAAGGAAATCTATATAGAGCAATTGGAAGGTTTCATAACCAAATAGAGTGAGCAAAAGGTTTGTAAGCTTCTAAAGTCCATTTATGAACCTATGCAAGCATCCAAAAGTTGGAATTTATGTTTTAATGCGACAACTAAAGAGTTTGGTTTCATTGAAAATATAAATAAACTATATGTGTATAAGAAAGTTAGTAGGAGTTTGATCCAGCTTTTGGTATTTCATGTTGATGACATTTGTCTCATTGGGAATGATAAAGAGATATTAAAGTGTACTGAAGTATGATTATTTACATAATTTTCCATGAAGGACTTAGGAGAAGCATCCTTTATATTAGGAATATAAATCTTAGAGATAGATCTAAGAGGATGTTAGGTCTCTCCCAATCATTACATAGATAAGATACTAAAGCAGTTTAGTAATCTAAGAGAGGATATCTTCCCATGAGACCTGATCTTTATCTTTCTAAGTTTATGGCCCCAAAGATTGAGGAAGAGATTAAAAGAATGGCTCTCATACCCTGTACATCTGTCATAGAGAGCATAATCTATGCTATGCTATGTATAAGATTGCATGTAGCTCATGCTCTAAGTGTCATGAGTCGCTATCAGTCTAATCCTAGTAAAGATCACTAGAGTGTCATAAAGGCAATTCTAAAATACTTAAGAAGTACTAAATAATTATTTTTACTATACTGTGATGGAGAATTGAAACTCAAAGGGTATTTAGATTCTAGTTTCTAATCCAATGTATATAACTCTAAATCTATGTAGGGATTTATATTTTGCCTTAATAGCAATGCAATTAGTTGGAAAATTTTTAAGCAAGAAACCATTGCCAATTCAATGAATGAGGCAAAATACATTGTAGCATCGGATGCTGCAAATCAGAGTGTTTTGATCAAAAATGTAATCCAAGAATTGAATATAGTGTCTGGCATCACATAGCTAATTGTCCTTTATTGTGACAATAGAGCTATCACGCAAGTGAAAGAGCTAAGGTCTCATCACAAGTCCAAGCACATGTTGGAGTGATATCACTTGATCAGAGAGATCATTGGCAGAGACAACATTCGAGTGAAAAGCATTGCCTTGAAAAAGAATATAGCAGATCGACTAACTAAATCCCTATTGAAAAACACCTTAAGCTAACATATTAGGAAAATTAGACTTATGATATAGGTAATTAGCTTTAAGGCAAGTAGGATATTATTTTAGTACTGCCCAACAAGCCAATTAGATTAGAGTGTAACGATTTTTGTGATATATTCTTATTTGATCAATACAATCATTTTATTGACCATCTTCATCTTATGCTTATTTCTTATGCATTTGGTTGAAGCCTGTAAAGTCATACATGGCTATAGGACATGATGTAAATCAATAGTTGGCTACATTATGAAACATGTCTCTATAGATTTGATCTTGGAATTACTCCAAGTCATGGAATCTATGAGACAAGGGCATCATAGATTTAGATAGATTTACATTAGTGATGTATGCTCCAACGGTTGAAGGATGCCTTATTTCATAGGTGTTTAGTGTAGTGGACATCGGTGCACATTACTAAATGCTTGTTAGAAAATAAGTTTACTGAGGATTCAACGTAAAGAAATCATCAAGGTAGCTGAAGTGGTGTGTCAAAGAAAATGATTCTCTAATCTTATAATAGTACATATTATTAGTCCTTTGAGATTCTATCGTATTCTCATATATCAATCCTCATACTTTGTTTAATACATTGGCTACTTAGCATGCCACAAGGTGTGTGTTTTGGGTATGAGCTACTTGCATATAGAGATTTGTGAGAACCAATAAAGGATCCATTTTGCTCATCTTGTTGAATAAGTTGATCTTCTATATTTTTTGCAATGCTTGATTCAAGAAGCCCTTGTGTAAGGCATTGCAACAATTCGGAAAGGAGTTATCAAAGTTAAGGTCAAAAAGGAATCGATCATTAAGAATAGGCACTAAGTTGTTGAGGCTATTGGGATTCCAATAAATATCTTGATCCTAGGCCATAGTCGGGGGATAGAAAATGGAAGGACCATATTTACATGATACTTGTAAGTGGGAGATTTCATATGAATTGATTTCACCCATTGATGCCATAGGCTTGTAACTAGATATCAACCATGGAGATCAGTTACTTTGAATTAATGAGGATTAATTCAAAGGTGGTCAATTAAATGAGTTTAGTTGATTGGAATATTATTCAATTATTTGCTATTAAATTGTAAAAAGCTATAGACCCATGACTAATCCATTAGTGAACACAAGGGATCACAAACAATATCTATGGTATCTTGACATTAAATATTATCTAAGTGTTAAAAGATCTTATCCAAGGAGTTAGATAGAGAATAAGCCAATTAAATAATTTTATTAATTAATTGAAGCCAATTATAATTAGTTCAAGTATCCAATTAATTTAATTAAATAATATAATTATTTAATTATGAGCTAAATTTATAGAAACAAATTGATAGATCAAAATTGGCATTAAAATTGTATATTAATTAGGACCAATTTACGGACTATTAAGACTATATGCGTGCGAATTAGTGTAATAGAATCACAATAGACTGCACTTAGGTGGACCAATAGAATCACTCCCATGGGAAGGAAAGTATATGTTGTGTATATATATTGGATCACTTAGATTCCACCTAGAGGAATTCCATCAAGATGAATATATGATCACTTTACATATAGGTGTATGTATGTGTGACTCACATTTTTGGAACCAAAATTTTGCCTACTTATACTATAGTGACTCCCCATTTAGGGTGTCACTTTAGCCATGTAATTGAAAAATACTAGCTCCGAAAAATCATCTCTTCTGCTCTTCTTCACCATTCCAAAATCTCTCAAGAACCTTTTTCTCTTACTACAATTTGAAGATACACTTTAACTATTTTCTTCAAAGTTATGAAGAACACTTAAGAGTGTGGATTATCTTTGGAGGAAGAGCATTTGATCTTCTAATTGGTGTGGTACCTCTCCAATTGCCAATATATTGGTGATTTCTTGTAAACTTAGTGTGTTGGTGATCTAGAGTTGATCCATTTGTAGTAGAATACTAAAAGAGCCCAAAGAGTGTGATTTTGATCACACTTGAAGCATATATCTTTTACAAAAAGAAAGCTAAGGAAAGGTATGACTTCTTACCAAATCTAAGAATGAGTCATGAGATGATCATGTAAGAAAAATTTAAATTGATCAAATTACTTAACTCCCAATGCGTTAGATGAATTTTTGAAATTCATCATTTTCTTCCTTTCTATTTTTCCTTCAGGTGATGCTCAAAGAAGGATGACATATAATGCTTGGAGCCACATCAATTTCCTTTGTAGGAATTACATTCTTAAAAGCTTAGACAACACTCTATTAGTGTCTACAACCCAATCAAAACAACCTAGGAGCCATAGGAATCATTGGAGAAAAAGTACCAAACTAAAGATGTTTGATAGATGAAATGTGTAGTGGAAAAGTTCATAGACTACAAGATGGTTGACTTAAAATCTGTTGTTAGCTAAGTCCTAGATCTACAAATCATGTTACACAAGATTTATACAGATAAAATATCTATAGTGAAACATTCCAAGCTGCCACAATAAATAAGAAGCTGCACCGTCTTGGAAAGACTTCAAGAATTGTCTAAAACACAAAAGAAAGGAGATAGAATAGAAAGGCTTCATTGTTGGGCTAAGGATTGAAGAAGACAATCAAATATTTAATGTCAAGACTAGCAAGGTCAAAATAGAGGCTAAGGCCAATCTAATAGAGTTAAGCTCAAACATTACCAAGATGAGAAAGCACCTAAAAATGGTCGATGTAGTAAGGTGAATATGGCTAAGAAATGCAAGAAAAATTGTTGTAATTGTGGAAAGCCAATCAAAGATGAATGAGTATTAGCTTTTGAAGAAAACAAGACAAAATAGACACATATAAGCAAAGAAAAATATGTACAAATAGATATAGACGAACCTCAATCTTACTATACTAGTGTTTGAAGCCAATATCGTGGATAATTGATAAGGAGAGCCATGGCATCAGATCGAAACCATCTTTTCTTGCACAAATTTAGCACCATTTGATAAAAATATGACTCTGCCTCACTTGGCCATTCTCCTCGACCATCTTTACATCACCACATGAAAATGGGGGGCTACGTCAACAATAGTATAAACTTCTAGTAGTATCAACCATTTATAGGTCAATTGACCAACCTTATTTGGGCATGAAGAAAATAAACCTCACCTACAAAAGGGAGATTTTCAAGATGCCTAATTGTCAACATCGACCTTGGCTAGATCAGGCATACTGCACTTGGCATAGGAGGTTACATTAAATGAGCAATAGGAATTTTTTGAACCATCATTTCCAAATTTAATGTTGTTGCTCGCCTATCCTATCCACATTAAATATGCCATTCTCCAATCCTATCCATATTAAAGATTATCTAAGACCTTCAAAAAGACCTACTACTATACCATTAAGCTATAAAAGTATGTTGGCCAACACCTTCAAAAGGACCCCAAGTACTTGAAAATTAGAGTACGATTGAGATCCAAAATATAAAACCAAAAATAGGAAAAAATTAATCAATCTACTCCACTCCAAGGATCTATTCATGGTTATAATAAAGATTTAGTTGCAAAAAATTTACCTCGTGAAGATCAATTCAAAGGCAAGAGATAGATCACTCCAAAGAACGCTTTAATGGATAACCCATGCACAATAGAAGATGTTAATGGTTTAATGCCTTCCACTACTCCAAAAATCCTCAAAATTGGCATTTAATTCCACCACACATCTAGGTAGAAGTTGCCAAAATTTTATCTGAATTAGAACCGCCTAGGTTCTCCAAATCTATTACTGAATCTATTGGACAACAATAGTTCACCAAGGAACTCTAAGTCCCCCAAGTGTTGGGTCTCTAGTGATAAAGTCCAAAAACTTTAGGCAAGCTCTAATTTAACCTTATGAAGGTATGTATGGTACTAGGATCCAAATATTTTAAAAAAATATGAATGTAACTAGCCCACACACATCCCCAAGGATTAAGATATACATAGGAATCAAATTTAGATAAGAGAAATACCTAGGAAAAAATAGAAATTTGAAGAACAAGGAAAACTCTCTTTAACCATTGGAGAAGCTTCTCATTAATGCAATAGATTCAACACTGGTTTTCCCAAGTTAGACTCCTTTTTTTTTGCTAAAATTTTTGCTAGAACATCTCAACTCCTTGAGGATTCTACAATTCAAAAATTAGCCCAATTAGAATGGTAAAAGGTCTCCCAGAACTCACTAGAAAAAGCTACTAGAAACTGCTTCAACAAGAACAAAAGCAACCCAAACGTTTTGCCTCTAATGAAATAGCCCAAACACCATGACTATGACCTATTGTCTATAATATCACTAGAGATATTTGCAGAGAATTTGGAAAAGAAGGCTAGGAAATATGGAGGTGGAAAATAGAGGGAGTTGTAGAGAATAATGGGAATGCTAACAAATTAGATGACCACCACTCTTGTTTGTTGGGAGAATAATCACACCTAGCTTGCATTATACAAGTGGCAGCCTACTTTCATCCTATATTTATATATATAGGAGTATGATGGTGTGTGGTCACACACCATCCCCAAGGAGAGGGTGCTAAGTGTCCATGCCATGGTGGCCACTAACATTTAGTAATTAGTTAATAAGAATATTAATTGAAGCTTACATTTTATCTTACGAAATATCTTTCAATTAAATTCCAATTCCATATTAAATGAACCCTTCATTTAGTTATTCTCTCCAAAAATAACTCTCCAATTTAATTAAATTAAATTAAATACTTTAATTTAATTAATAATAATTTGACTTAACTCTTAAGTCAAAGTGCTTAACTCCTTAAGCTAGTCAAAATTAATTTAACTCTTAAATTAATTTGACCAATTGATAGTCATTTGATATCAATTAATTAACTCTTAATTAATTGATTTTAATTTAACTCTTAAACTAATTTGACCAATTTAACATTTAAATTGATCTAGCCAAAATGACTACAATTTCGCCTTTTCTAAAATTGGTCATGAATTTTCTAACTCTTAAAAAATCCCCCATTTTCCAATAGGTCATGTTATTGGCTTTTGTGTGTGACCTACTAGGTTCTACCATTCATTGGACATGGGCTCACAACTCTTTGTGACTTTTGAAATATCAAATATTCAACATTATTTTAAACTCATTTAAATTAAGCGACTCAATTTAATTAATCTCATTAATTGAAGAGTACCCAATATCCATGGTCGATGTCTTACCTTAAGCCCATGGAACCCAACTAATTAGCCAAAATGAATACTCTTGAACAACCATTCTAACATTACGCACACTATGCAAATACAGTCCTTTCGTCTCCTATCTCCTGAAAGAGGCATATAGCAAGATATTAGTTGGTTCCCTAATAACTTCAACACTATGCTTCTATTCTCATTGTTCAATTCTTTTTGTGACCTCATCTTTAGAAAAACCTTTCTAAATTATCACATCACCTTGCATAAGAATTTCTTGGAATCGATCATTATAGAAAACATACGAGATGCATTCGCTTTTAACAAAGATGGGGAGTTGGATTCTATCTTGGATCTTGCAAACCTCCATGTCTAGTAGCTCATACTCAATCTCAACCCAATGGCCCGCTAAGTGACCAAGAAATAGTCAAAGTATAAGGACCAAACACAAGGTTGACATGGATCCTCAAATCAAAGGACTAATAATATGTACTAGCGTAAGTAGGAGAACTAGGCACTACTGACTTGTCACTATGGCTATCTAGTAGATTTTTGAACAAATATTTAGTACCTTGTTCTCTAACAAGAACCCACTAAAATACAATCATATCTCATATGGGATTGCTCATGGAATGGAGCAACATCCAATCATTAGTTTATGCATCATTAGTATAAGTCTATCTAGATCTTAGATGCCCTGTCACATAAGATCCTATGACTTTGAAGATTTAAGGTCATGACCATATAAGACTTATTTCATGATTGCCACCTAGTGTGTGACTAAGTTCCATAGTCTTGTGTAATCTAGAGGCTTCATCCAAATGCAAGTGAAGTAAATAAAAAGCATAAGATGAGGATGCCCATGTGATGAATATTATTTAATCAAGATTGTCTTACAATAAAATATTTTACAAAGACAATTTAATTAGCTTGTGGGCCACTATCCAACACCTCAAATTTGCTAGATTAGATGAGGATGAAGGTGAGGGAGTGACCTTTTGGAAAAGAAAGGGAGAGGGAGAGAATTTATTGTATGTGAATCTTCAACACATGAATATTACACTTTTGGAGGGAAATGAGAAATGCACTTTTATTAAGCCATCACATGGCTTGCCAAGGGGTTGTAATTATAGAGAGGAGGGAGGATGCAAGTTGGCATCACACCTCTATGCTTGTTGGCTAACTTGCCAACTTGCACATGAATTTGAATTTCAACTACAATTGTATTTAATTAGTATCTTCATTTCATCTTATGAAATGTAATGCACATTAACTCTAATTAAATTCAAATAAAATCTTTCATATGATTTTCCTCAAAAATCCAAGTTCTCATTTTAATTAAATTAACTCTTTAATTTAATTAATTAAATTGACTTAACTTCTTAAGTTAATTAACTTAACTCTTTAAGTTAGTTGGTGTTAACTTAATTCTTTAAGTTAACATGACAAATTAATTTTCACATGGCACCAATAATTAAATTCTTAATTTAATTGGTATAATTTAACTTGTTAGATTATTTTGATTAATTTAACAATTAAATTAATTAAGTCAAGATGACCAAAAAAGTAGTCAACCATTTTCTCTCCAAAAATGCTTAGGTAGAATTTTCTAACTCCTTAGAAAATCCCTCCCATCAAGTAAGAACTCTTATAGGCTTTTGTATGACCTATTAGGTTCATCCATTTATTGAAAATGAGCTCACAACTCATTTTGATATTTTGAATATCGAAATATTCATTACAAAGTTGGAACATATGTTTTGATAAGACAATTAATTCATTTGGCTTTGTGAAAAATGTGTATAAACTTTGTGTGTAACGTAAGGCTAGTGGGAGTTCAATATAGTTTATTATGCCTTATGTTGATCACATTCTACTCATTGGGAATGAGAGAGAGGGTTAAAGTGTACTAAAGTGTGGTTATCCTCATAATTCTCCATGAAAGATTTGTGAGAAACATCTTGCATATTAAGAATAAGGATCTATAAAGATAGATCAAAGAGGATATTGGGCTCTCCCAAACCGTGTAAATTGACAAGATATTAAAAAGATTTAGTATGGAAGAATCTAAGAAGGGATTCCTTTGTATATAGGACATGGTCTTTATCTCTCTAAGTTTATAGTTCCTTAAACTGAAGATGGGAAAGAAAGAATGTCCCACATGCCTTATGCATTGCGACAGAGAGCATAAAATATGCCATTCAATATACAAGACCAGATGTAGCACACACTTTAAGTGTTAAGAGCTATTTTCAATCTAATATTGATGAAAGTCACTGGACAGCCAGAAAAGCAATCTTGAAATACTTTAGCAGAACTTAAGATTTGCTTTTAGTATATGGCAATGGGGAATTGAAACTTGAAGGGTTTTCAAATTCTAGTTTCTAATATGATGAAGATGACTTTAAATCTACCTTAAGATTTATATTTTGCCCCAGTAGTAACACGGTGAGTTACTTTTAGAGCAAGTGGAAGATTGTTGGAATAGTACCCCAGCCAATTAGAATTAGCACATAAAATACTACTCAAATTATGAGACAGTCTTGATTAAAGAATATTTTTATAAAATGGACATCTTCATCTTATGCTTTTGATACCTTATTTGCATTTGGTTAAAATCCTTAAATCATACAAGACTATGGGACTTGGTCACACATATGATGGTGATCATGAAACAAGTCTCTAAAACATGATTTTAAATATTCCAAGTCATAGAATCTTAGGAAAAGAGGTATCTAAGATTCGAATAGACTTACACTAACAATGTATACTCCCAGGGGTTGGATATTAAACCTTTTCATGGGCAATTTATGTGAAATATGGATGCCTATTAGTGGGTGCTTATTAGAGAACAAGTTCATTGAAGGCTTGTTGAGAAAATATGCTAGATAGTCATAGTAGCATGTTGGTATTGGCAAGTTTTTAAGCTTATGATAGTACATATAATTAGTCTTTGGACTTGAGGATCCATAGTAACCTTATGTTTAGATCTTTATGCTCTCACTTTTACCCGAGCACGTAGCGGGTCATCCAAGGTTGAGATTAGACATGAGCTACTTAAGCATGGAAGCTTGTCAAATCTAAGATGTGATCTATTTCCTTGCGTTGTGAAGAATGAGTGCATCTCTTATGTATTCTTTAATGATCTATTCTGAGAAATCTTTACGCAAGATAGTATGATAATTTGAAAAAAGGAGTTTTTCAAAATTAAGGTCATAAAAGGGAATCAAACATTGAAAGTAGAGACATACTATGTAGGCTATTAGAGAGTCGACAAATATCTTGCTTTGGGCTTCTTTTGGGAGATCAGAGATAGAAAGATTGTATTTGCATGGTAAGCATGAGCTATAATGGTTCATCAAGAAATAATTCATTCATCTAATTAAGTGGGCTCCACAAGCTTGTTGCTAGACATCGATCATGGAAATTGGATGCTCTTCAATTGATAGAGATTAATTGAAAGAATTATTACTTTAAATGAGTTTAAATTAATGTGAATATTTTAATTTTTAAAATATCACTATAGGTTGTGAGCCAATGTCCAATGAATGGATAAACCTAATGGGTTGCACACAAAACCTCAAGGAAACTCTTATTTTATAGAAGGGATTTTCCTGGGAGTTAGAAAATCATTAGGTACGCGATTTTATCTTAAGGAGATAAACACATTTTGACTAATTTTAATTGATCATTTTGACTTGATTAATTTAAATGTTAAATTAATCTAAATAATTTAAGAAGTTAAATTAGGCCAATTAAATTGTGCCGTATTGCAATTAGTTAGTTAATTTAACTTAAGGAGTTAAGTTAAATTAATTAAATTAAAGAGTTAGTTTAATTAAATGAGGAATTTAAGTTTTGGAGGAAATTAAAAGGAAATCTATTTGAATTCCAAGATTACTTCAGCGCTGCTTTCGGAGTTAGTGGACGGTCTGTCCGCTAACTAAGGTCCAATTACAGAGGGAACTTCCAGCATCATCGTCAACACTATTGGCTATGCAGTCAGTTAAGGCTTGGGCTTTTATGGCCGATCATGAGGGTACTCAATTTCATATTAAATCAACTCCATAACTCATTTGCCTATCCTTCTTGAAGCCTCTAGATTGTCCAGTATCCTCTTCAGCTGGTAGTTGTTGAGTACTATGATTTAGTGGGTTTCAAAGTAAGGTCGCAGCGATCAAGATGGCAAGTGCCATCTTCTCGATAGGGGTTAATGCAATTCAGAATTAGCTACACTAGATATCCATTTTTTCGTTATAATATATTTTCATGTTTTGCTTTTTCTTGTGCCAACAACATTCTCAAATACCCTATTGGTGCATATTTTCTTTTCTCCTCAAACGACTCAAATGATGCCAATTTTTATGTTGATTCTGGTGCCACTACATATATGACTTATAATTCGCGTAACTTATTTCAGGCTAAACCTTACTCTAGACATGATATGATATATATTGGTAATGGAGATTAGCTTTCTATTTATCATATTTGTGGTGCTTGCATCAAAACCGTTTATGGGAATCTACATTTGAATGATGTTTTAGTAATAATTGATTTTACTAAAAAATTGCTTTCTGTTGGCAAACTCATATTTGATCAAAATTGTATTTTTGAGTTCTTATCGCATTCTTTTGTTATTAAGGATCCAAACGACAGGATACTAGTGCGAGGAACTAAAAAGGGATAAATTTATGTGTTAGTGGAAGATGTTCATAAAGCTTTGAGTTGCTAGCTATCAAATGGGCAAGAATTAAACTCCCTTTCACCGCATCTAATAAAATTTCTCATTCTCCTTTAGATAAATTTTAGAATTATTTGTGAGGTTCGACTCCTGTTCAATTTGTTCAACATTTCAAATACTATGCTCTCTTTGGGGTTGATTACTCTCATTGCTCTTGGATTTATCCAATGAAGCATAAAGTTGAGTTTATGAATGCTTCCTTAACTTTAAGAAAATGATGGAAAATCAATTTGATAAAAAAATCATAGTATTTTAGTGTGATGGTGGTATAGAACACTCTTCAAAAATGTTCTTGGATTTTCTTAGTACTTATGGTATTCAGTTGCAAGTTTCTTGCCCAAGAGTACCAGAACAAAACAATCTTTGCCAAATGCAAACACCGACATATTGCGTAAGTAGCATTTACCATGATTTTCATGCTAATCTTCCTTTAAAACTATGGGTTGATGTCTTTCTTGTAGTTGTTTATTTGATCTACTGTTTACTTACAATGAAACTTGCACAACAGAATCCTTATAAAAGATTATTTGGAAAGACACCTTATGTCGGTTTGCGAGTCATTGGCTGCCATTGCTTTCAATCTTTGAGATATGCCATTCAAAGTGAATTTTCCAAGAAAACCTATCCATGTGTATCTTCGTTGGGTATAGCCCACAATACAAAGGGTACTTATGTCCGAAGCCTTCTACAAAAAGAGTATTTATTTTTTGCCATGTTGCATTTAATGAAGCTCATCATGCATTTAAACATGGTAAACGATTCACATATTGATACATCTTTTCTTGATTTGACTGATTTTCCTGATTTTGATGAATGGTGCTAAGGAAAAAGAGTTCATCTACTTTGAAAAATAGTTTTGCTTACAATATCTAAGGCTTAAATAAATTCGACTTTTTAATGCCATTTATCGCATCGAATTTTGTCTCTTTTGCAGCAAATTATCCTGCTTCCTCAACTGAATCCGACTCAAAATTTGTACAAGAAATGGCAACCCCTATTCTTCATGTTGCACCAGAATCATCCCAACCCATAAAAATATCAAATTTTCATTTGAACTTAGGTTCTTTGAATGATACAACAGGTGATGATTCTCCCATTTATTTCATGAAAAAATCACAGCCTAAAGAAATCTCCACCTTATAAAAAATGGGTGGAAATCCATCTCTAAGAGAAAATAATGGCGCTTGCTCATTTGATAACTAATGTGCTTCCACATATGATTATAATTGTGCTCTTATTCTCCATAGCAAGCAAGCATTGATCCATCCTCCCATAATGATCTTTCCTATTTTAAATTTTCATGGTCTTCCAGGAAAATTAGAAGTCATTCTGCTTTATATTCGTCCTCAAATTCTAGTTCTACTTGCCTAATGATCACTAGAAAAATGGCGCAAAAAAATCCAAGTCTTAAATTACCAAATTTATTTCTTGGTTGCATTGCAATTGCTAAACCTAAGGCTCGGCAGTCTATCATGAAAGAAGCTTGTATTGGAATAGTGTCCCACAGCCAATTAGATTGATATGTAAATTATTTCACTTGTGATACAATTTGGATTGAATGATATTTTGATAAAATAGCCATCTTCAACTTATGTTTATTTTACTTCACTGTCATTTGGTTGAAGCCCTTAATCACACAAAACTATGTGGTGATCATAAAATAAGTCTCTACGGTCATGATTTTAAATATTTCAAGTCATAAAATCTTATAAGATGAGATATTTAAGATTCGAACAGACTTACATTAACAATGCATAAATCCAAGGAGTTGGATATTGTTCCATTTCATGAGCAATTTATGTTAGACATGGATGCATGTTAACGGGTGTTTGTTAGAGAACAAGTTCATTGATGACCCGCCTAGATAATCCACTAGATAGCCAAAGTGGCAAGTTGGTAATTCTAATTTCTCCAATTTATGCTATTACATATGATTATTCCTTTGACATGAGCATCCATGGTAACCTTGTGTTTAGGTTCTCATACTTTGACTCTTCATCGACCACGTTGTGGGTCATCCGAGATGGGATCTATCTCCTTATTGTTGTGAAAGACAAGTATATCTCCTATGTATTCTATAATGATCGATTTCAACAAATCCTTCTCAAGGTAGTATGGCAATTTGGAAAAGAAGCTTTCCAAAGATGAATTCATAAAAAGAATTGAACATTGGAATTAGAAACATAATTATTGAGGCTACTGGGGCGTCAACAAATATCTTGCCTTGGGCCTCTTTTGGGATATAGGAAGGACCATATTTGCATGACAACCATAGAGTTAGAATGGTTCACTAAGATATATTTATTCATCCAATTAGTTGGACTCCATGAGTTTGTTGCTAGACATCAACTATAGAGAGTGGGTACTTTTTTATTAATGGAGATTAATTGAAAAAGTTATTAGTTTAAAGGAGTTTAAACTAATGTGAATATTTTAATATTTAAAATATCACAATAATTTGTGAGCCCATGTCCAATGAATGAATAAACCTAATGGTCACACACAAAAGACTAAAAGTGGTTCTTAGTTGATAGGAGGAATTTTCTAAGGAATTAGAAAATTCTATCTAGGCATTCTGGAGAATAATCGGTTGACTATATTTTTAGTCATCTTGGGTTGATTATTTTAATTGTTAAATTAATCAAAATAATTTAAGAAATTAAACTAATTAAATTAAGGAGTTAATTTAATTGGTGCCATCTGACTATTAATTAGTCAACTTAAAAAATTAAGTTAACACATATTAACTTAAAGAGTTACGTCAGACAAATTAATTAAATTAAAGAGTTAATTTAGGTAAAATGAGAACTTGGATTTTGGAGGAAAAATCAAATGAAAGAGTTCATTTGAATTTAATTAGAATTCATTTGCATTACATTTCAGAAGATGAAATGTAAATGCTAATTAAATACAAATAGATGTGAAATTGAAATTCATATGCAAGTTGGCAAGTTGGCAAGTTGGCCAACAAGCATGGGAGATAAGATTCCAACTTGCATCACACTCTCCTCTCTTTGTAAATACCAATGGCCAGCCATGTGATGGTCCTCACTAGAGATTCCCTTGTTTCTCTTCAAAAGTATGACATTTATGTATTGAAGATTCATGCTCTCCAGACTCTCTTCTTCTCCAATTCCACTCCAAAATCCACTCCCTCATCTTCATCCACATCTTATCTAGCATATTTGAGGCTAAATTAGAGCTACTTTGGGTGTGTGGACTAATTCTTTAAGGGTCCAACACTTGGGGGACTTGTTGCTCCTCAGTGAACCATTATTGCTTGGCTGTTTGTGTGGCAGATTTGGAGGACCTTGGAGTTTTGATTTGCACAAAATTTTGGAAGCTTCTACCTTGGTGTGTTGTGGAGTTCTCTACCAAATTTGAGGATTTTTGGAGTTGTGGAAGGCCTTCAATTGTTGATCACTTGTGTTGTGCATGAATTACTCCATTGAAGTGTTCCTTGGAGTGTTTCTTGTCTTGGTTTTGAATTTAGCCTTAAAGGTAAATTTTTTAGATCTGAATCCTTATTCTAAGCAAGATTAGATCCTTGGGGTAGAGTGGTTTAGTTATATTTAGCCTTTTTATGATTTTATATTATGGATATTAAGCCTACTCTTACTTTTGGCTTGTTGGAAAGTTGCCATTAATAATGAACTTAAAGCCTTGCACTCCAACCAAACTTGGTTTCTTGTTCCTCGACCTTTGAATACCAATGTTGTTGGACCAATATTGGCTTTTCGCATCAAATATAACGAGGATGGCAAAGTGGATTGTTATAAAGTGCATCTAGTGGCTCAAAGATACTCTCAAATTTCAAGACTGGATTATGATGAGATCTACAGTCCAACACTCAAACATACTACCATTCAATTGGTAATATCTTTAGCCACTTCTTTTGGTTGCAATATCGAACAACATGATATGAAAAATGCATTCTTTTCATGGCCATCCAAAAGAAATTATTTATATGGAGCAGCCCCCAAGATTAATTTGTGAACTTATCTTGTCTTCTTATATTTGCAAGCTTCACAAATCATTCTATGGACTAAAGCAAGCCCCTCAAGCTTAGTTTTGATCATTTCTCTCAATTTTCATGGTCTAGGACTTTTATTAGTAAAGCTAATTGTTGTCTCTTTGTTTACAATAATAATGATATTATTGTGTTATTTTTGGTCTATCTAGATGATATTTTAGTCACTAGCAATAATTTTTAACTTTATGAATAATTTATTAGCTGAATTAGCTAATGAATTTTCTTTAAAGGATTTGGGTCGATTTCATCTTTTCTCGGTATTGAGATTTCTTATTTTTCTGCTGGCTAAATTATTTCAAAGATCTTTTTCAATGAACTCGTATGGAGAATAGTTCCTCTGTCAGTACTCCCATAATTGCCCGTTAAGTCTCTCTTCCTCATGCCAATGATCCAGTTGATACATTTGCTTTTCAAAGTATTGTTGGGGCATTACAAAAATTGACACTTCCGTGTTTTGGTGTATTGTTGTGGAGTATTGTTGGGGCATTACGGTATCTCAGATTCACATGCTTGGACGCTGCTTCTGTTGTTAATTAAGTTTGTCAACACCTTCATACTCCCACATTGGCACATTTCAATTCCGTGAAACGCATTCTTTGCTATCTAAAAGGAACTCAAACTCTATTGGTATGACTGATATGCAGGAGAAAAGTAGGGACAGAATAGGCAATTTTAAATTTATTTCTAAACCCATGATTGGTACAATTTAGAGCTAGAAATGTCTATTCTCGTCAGAATCCTCATTTGCAAAAGGATGGATTTAGTTATTCCCTCCCTTCACCATGGGTTTAGCTATTCCCAATCCATTGGAAATTAAGCTATATTTTTTAAAACAAAATTACACTCCAAAATTTAACAAAATACTTTTATATTTAAGAAAAGAAATCTTCACTTTGTAAACATTTGATATTATATTTCAACTTATTTGATTGCTATTTGTTTTTATTTAATTTTATATTTTAGTAATATTATAAAAATTATTAAATTATTATAAAAATATAAATAATGAATAATGAAAAGAAGAATAATGATCCGCGTCTCAATTTTTATAATAGAAAAAGTAGAAGTATCATTGACTTAGTTCCTGCTAGTGAAATATATATAGTTTAAAATATTATTTACATCATCATAACTTCGAATGATTAAATAATATATACAAATAATGAAGAGTTGTCCATTCTATCAACTACTTTTCAAATTAAATTTATAAAAAAAATACAATAAATTGTTCTCTTACCACAAAAAAGTTAATCACTCTAGTTATAAAGTACTTTATAATTTTTAACTGTATTTTATCAAAAAATTTGAAAGATCTTGTTAAACTATAATTCTAAAGATAATATTTTTAAAGGAGTTGTGTTTATACTTTTTTGTGTAAAAATATATAATTTGTTGATAATGTATAAAATGCATATAGTCATAGGATAAACTTTACACACCAATTATAGAATAAACTATACCAACATCATTTCTTTCCTGACCAATAGCCACCTATGTGATTTTTTTGATTTGAATTGGTTGGATACAAAGAAATTGGACATTGTACCACGGGTTATTGCATTTTTTTATGAGCAATTGTTTCTCATGGTCATCCAAAAAGCAGCCCTTTGTGGCCCATTCTAATTCTGTAGTAGAATATTGCGCTCTGACAGTTACCGCTACGGAACTTACATGAATTTCCTTCTTTTTCGTGATATTGGAATTTCTCTGAACAAGCCTCCAACATTATTTTGTGACAACATCAGTGCATTACATCTTCCTATCAATCTCGTGCTCTATGCTCGCACAAAGCATATTAGATTGGACTGCCATTTTGTTCGCGAAAAAGTTTCACCTCGACATTTGATCACGTAGTTTCTCCCTTTATCTCTTCAGCTAGCAGATGTCTTGCAGAACCATTATCTAAGATGATATGCTCTACTTTAACTGCCAAATTGGGTCTATATGTTTATTCCGACTCTATCTTGAAGGAGGGTGTGGGAGATATTGATGCAAATCACAATCAAAGGCGATCTATCCTACAAAGAGCGACTAATCTGCATTATAGACCTTAACTTTTGAGAGGTCAGAAATTGAAAAATATCCCAAGTGAAAATATTATGGAGAAACTACAACTTGGAGGAGGCAATATGGGCGTGAAAGAGGACTATGGTCAGAATCTAATTAATTACCAAATTGTCTTATTGGGGGAGGGATTATAATTCCCCATTTTTTTCGAGTATTATATTAAGAAGAAATATTATACAAACTAAATACGTTAAACTTTGGATACTAAACTAAAAAATACAAAGTAGGCCCCAATTAGATATAAATTAAGTTAGCTAAGATCTGAGGTTAGTTATTAAAAGTTTTGAGGACTAAATCAAAATAAAAAAGAAGATACTACTAATTGTTCACAATTTAAAATGGTGGGGGATAAATATATAAAAATCAAAATCTTAGGGACCAAATTGGAAGTCTGTGTAGAAATAAGGCGACTAGAAGGGATTTAATTGAGGGCAGGTAGAAAATTGTAGGGTCAAATTAAAATGTTGAAAAGTAGTTTTACCCACAACATTAAGGTTGCAATTAACTAATTCTCATGAACACAACCAACTCCACCCATTACCTTGATGCTTGAAGCCAACACCATAAATGTCTTCTTTCAACGAGACAAACACATCCATATATCAGTAGCAATAGCCACTAGAAACACCGATGAACTCACTAGAATAAGATGGGCAATGGTGGTGTAATTTGAATGATGACGGGTTAAGAGGTTCCAATAGCTGGAGCTTGAAATTTGAAGAGGGTGTTTTAAAGAGTTTGAACAGGTAAGGCTTCGGTAACTTTAATTTTGAGAATTGAGGCATTCGTGACATGGCTGCTCAAGGCGGTGCTATGATGGTGTTAAGTCCTATCAATGCGCGAGATGGTGGTCAAAGACCCAATTGGTTGAGGGATTTTATGAAGTTCAATAAGGCGCACCTCTTTGTTGAGTTTTCTCTCGGCTCTAGCGGGAACAAGCAGCCAACACTCTAACAACCCTTCCATAGGAGCTTAAAAACGAGCTTCTGGATATATTCAAGTTGATTTTGCACTTTAAATCAAACTCGGACTTGGTCTAGTTTAATAATTTTTAGATAATTAATTTGATTATTTTCCTCAAATTCAAATATTTCATATTTTAGTATTGATCAAAATATAATTAAGCTTGACAAAGATTAAATTTACTTAATCTAAAAAATAATTTCCTGAGCTAATGGAACAATGATCAATTATAACACTTGAACATAAAGACTTGAAATTGTTAAATAATTTATAACATTGAACCGATAAGACAATGTACCATAGAAAAGGTTATCACTATACTCATATTTTGGCGGACTACCCACGAATCTAGCTAATGATTTGAAAGCCGAAAATTTCTGAGACTTGCTAAGACTATGAGTATAATGACTTTGGACCTGTGGGCCATATTCCTAGTAACACTAATTTGTGAAGTAAAGCTAAATAATTTAGTTCTTACAATGGTAACAAATTACGTGTGAGTGTGTGTGTATATATATATATATATATATTAAATTTGACAAACAATACCTATGAATATAATGAAAAAATTAATATAAATTGACTCTGAATTGAGGACCATCTAAATTTGAAAATAAAATTTTATATTTTAAGCTTCGAAAGTGACCCTTGGCTAATGATGAATACATGAATATCTTGTAAGAAGGATGCATTATATTTGAATGTCAAAACATGTAAGATAGAAATGAATTGCGATCAAAATATTAAAACCAAAATAGGCAAGAATAAAATCAATCACCTCACCCCAAGTATCATAATCATTGTCTAAATAAGGATTTGAAGGCAAAAAAATTTACCTTTACAACTAGAAATAAAGAATTTGATAACATAACTCCAAAGACACTTCTATTGGAAGATCTTCAAGCTCCAACGGTTGGATCTAAAAGCTCCACTTCCAATGCTCCAAAAAATGGCAAAAATGACAGATTTGAGCACCACCAAATGACCAAAAATATGGCAAAAAATTGCGCAAATCCACTACTAATGGATTGCCAAACAGTGTTTCCAAAAATGGTGCAAATGATTATCCACTACGCAATTCTTAGTCCCCCAAATGTTGGACCTCTAATGATCAAGTCCACACATTTTAGGCTAGCTCTCAATCAACCTCACATTTGCTAGAATAAGAGAGGAAAATGATGGTGGGAATGGCGGTTTTGGAAGAGAGATGGAGGAGATAATTTTGTGTGATTATTCAACATATGAATTATATCACACTTCTGGAAAGAAAATGTAAGGATAGCCAACAACACCAAGTGGTCGGCCACATGTCTTATTTATAGAGGGGATGGAAACTCTTGGATGCTTCCATCACACCTTCCATGCATGTTGGCCAACCTGCAACTTGTGTATGTATTTACATTTCATGTGCATTTGAATTTAATTAACATTTGCATTTTATTTCATGTAATGTCATCTGACAATTAACTAGTCAAGTTAACTGTAATTAACTTAAGCAGTTTGATTTTGTGATGCATTTGATTTTTCTCCAAAATATGGAGTGTTTAGCTACTTAAGATAATGAATGCTGGAAATGGCATAGGAGATTGGGCCACATAAACATGGAACTTATATCTTATCTCATAGAGAAAGATCTTATCAAA
>JACGDI010001506.1:404687-419716 GCA_014898725.1 Jacaranda copaia | reverse complement strand
GGAAACAAATCCCATTGATGAACCTGATTCCAACAAATCAGTAGAAAGGACTAAGCAAATCACCAGAAAATTTAAACATGCTTCTGGTCACCCTACTGACAAAATCATTAGAGATCCTCAAGTTTGAATAATTACAAGATTCAAAGCTAGACAAGTTCCATTAGATGAACCTAAAGGTGTTAAAGAGGTACTAAAAGGTACACTCTAGATTGAAGCAATGAAGGAAGAACTAGCCCAGTTTGAAAAGAATGAAGGCTAAAAGCTAGTAGAATGACAATCAGACCATCTAGTCGTTGGTGCCAAGTAGGTGTTTAGAAATAAACTAGATGAAACCAGTAAAGTTATCAGAAATAAAGCTAGATTGGTATCAAAAGGCTATAGTCAGCAAGAGGGCATTGACTACGATGAGATGTTTGCTCCAATTACAAGGTTGAAATCAATTAGAATGCTTCTTGTCTTTACATCTCATAAAAGTTTATACTCTATTAAATGGATGTAAAAAGTGATTTTCTGAACAGATTCATAAAGGAAGATGTTTATGTTGAGCAACCACTCCAAATTTTGGTAGGTTAAACCATCAAGGGTTATCAAATAAAAATTTCATCCCTGGTAATAGTAAAAACCAATTTCTCATTTTACTTAATGACATAGTGAGTAGGATGGAATTTAACCTCATAACCTGCATCACATAATTGACTGATACTAGGCAAGTTATGCTTAAGGCCTTCAACAAGCCATACATTATCAATAGAAGTACCAATCTATATACCAATGGTATCTTTAGCTATTATGCATCTTTTCTGTGTTGTTTATATAAAGAACATTTCCTATAGAAAAATTGTTAAGCCTAAGAAATGTGGACAAGTCCCCCGTCATATGCTTGGAACATCTGCTATCCAAGTATCTGTCTGTTTTTTAGAATGTTCCTTAGCATGAACCTATGGAAATTAGTTTGTTTTAGGTCCCAAAACTATGCTGGGTCCTTCATGGTTAGTTGCATATAATTTTCTTACCCAAACAAACTTGCCAATGAGTTTTTCTATTGAACATCTATGATTGACATGACCAGATCTACCACAAGTAAAGTAGGTTTTTTGAACTAGTTTGAAATCCATTTTAGAAGTTATTGAAACTAGTTTGGTATTTTTCTGATTTATGCAGTTTCTAAATTTTCAACCCATTTTAGCATTATATCTACGTGGAATATGCATGTGTATGTGCTTAACATTTGTGGAACATTTACCCGGATCATCCTCAGCATGCAAGCATTATTCAACAATCATTTTTATTTTGATTTCATTGCTTTTGTTTTCAATTCATTTCTTTAAAGAATTATTCTCTTTAGTAAGCCAAGCATTTATTTTCTTTTTGCATTCAGCATCAAGGGTCTCTTTATTTTTTGCCATTTACATTTCAAACTTATTTTTATAAGCCCTATCCAGTTTTTCCTGCAAATAATTCACTTTTTCCTATGAAACTTTATTTTTATCAACAAGCATTTTAATGCAAATTTCATAAAGTTTAAGTAATTTTTGCATATCCTCATCAATGTCAATTTCATCACTGGAATCATAATCAGAACATGAAAAGATACTTACTTGATTTACCATAAAGCAATTCTCTTTATTGTCAAATTGTTCACCATTAGATTTGTCCCATATGGTTGCCATTGCCTTAGCTTTGGCTTGTTTTGTGTATTTCCTCAATCGGATTTGATTTTTTGTGTTCGATTTCATTACCTTCATGGCAACAAAGTGGCTTGGTATTTAAAGTTTTCGGATTGGTTTTTTTCAATTTTGTTATGTTGTTCCAAAATTTTCTTTTGAAGTTTGTCAGTTTCTTTAAGCTTCAGGAGATCATAATGATTTCATCCTCAACCTAATCTTCATCAAGATCTTCTTGAAGTTTTGAGTCGGAATCATGACTGGTATTAAAAGTAATATTCTATTTAACTTTTTTTAATGAACCTTCATCATTATTTAGCAGTGTTATCTCATGGGATGTGAGAGATCTAATCAGTTCACCTATGCTCATCCTACTAAGATCACGAGCTTTCTAAATAGAAATAACTTTTAGCGTCTATTCCTTGGGAAGCAATCTAAGAATATTCCAGACTTGTTCATCCTCATTTATAGTTCTATCAAGTGTGAACATAGAATTTATAATTTTTATGAAATGCACATACATCTGACTTATGGTCTCATTAGGTTTCATTAGGAACATTTCATACTTGTGAATGAAAAGAGTAATCCTCTTTTGTTAAACCTAATTGGTACCTTCATGGGTCACTTGCAAAATTTTCCATATTTACTTTATTTTAGCGTATGTACTGACTCAATTGTATTCCTCTTAGTGAGAGTGCAAGATAGAATATTTTTGCCCTTGCATTCATTGAAATGGCCTTTTTATCATCATTGGTAAATTCACGTCGCTCCTTTGGAACCATCTATCCATGTTGGAACCGTCAGCCCTTCACTGATCACATTCTATAAATCAAAATTCAGGGCAATTATGTATTATTGCATATGATTTTTTCATGTAGCATAGTTGGAACTATCAAATAGTAGAGGCCAGCTATGTGATTGCCCTTCTACAGAGACATTAAGAGTATTAGTAGCCATAGGATCATTTACTCTAGTAGTTACACCATACAAAGAACCAGTGCCCCAATGACAATTGTGAGTGATTATGAGCCTAAGAAGAGGGGTGAATTAGGCCAAGGGATTTTAATGCAATGAAAGTTTATCACTCAAAATACTTTTTTGATTTTTCAAAATAGTTTAGGTCTTTTGTAGAAGACTATTTTAGTTATTGACTAAAATTTATAAATATTAGTTCAACTACTAGTCAAACTAGTGAAAATAAAGTGATAAAATAGTAGTAAATGGACACTGGTATTTATAGAGGTTTGGCAAGTCTACTCCTCTATCTAAGTTTCCACTCAAGATTTTGAACCTATCAAATTAATTAATATGTGAGAATGTTTTACAAGTAATCACATTAATTTGACAGTGAGAAACGTGAAAGGATTAGAAACATACCAATAGGGTGAAAAGCTAGCCTTTTGCAAAGTGCTAAACTAATATCCCAAATTAGATAAGGTAGATTCCAAAGCACTGCGAAACTAGCTATTTTGTGAACAAGCCTTGGGGAACTTCTGTTAGATTCACTTGCACAACCTCTGTGGATTAATCCATGCGTTGCTTTCACTTCATACGTCAAGCTCTAGAGTTTTCTTCCAAACCAAAACTAAGAATATTGCAAAAGATTCTAGATGATATCACCTTATTGGTTTCTTCACCTAAAGATCCTTAGAGCAACCAAACACTAATTAGTTCTCTTCATAGGGTCTCTTGAAAGCAGGTATGACTTTTGTCCCTCTTCACCACTAGGTCCTTCGAGACACAAACTATTTTGTCCTCATCTTCCCAAGGTCTGTTTGTTTCCCTTTGATCATCTTCATCACAAGTTCCCTCAAAAACACACATGGAGCAAGGAATTAGCAACATTTAAGCAAAAAGCGTGTATGAGAGTATCAGATAACTCCTCAAGATATTTAACAAAGCTCTTTCTTGACAAAGTGATTCACTTCAAACAATGCTGCATAATTTCACTTTTATATTATGTCCAATGGAATAAGTTCTCATTAAGGTAATAGTTTGTTGGAATTAAATAAGGAAACAAGATATTTTAGTAAGCATATATTATTTCCTTAAATTGTAGATGTATCAATGACTTCAGCAAGATGTGATTTCTTTTCCTAAGTTATAGAGATGTCAATCAAACTAGAATCTTCATGAGATCGTTTAATGATGGAAAGTAAATTCTAGCACATAGACAAATTTCAACAAATAATATGGAAAGACATTTCATAATCCGATTGCATACTTTCAACACATATATTTAGGAGTGTAATTTTGTCTTAATCAAAACAGTGTAAATCATCAAGAGGTTGACAAAATGATTAACTAAATATCGGCTCGTGTGTCACAAACTTGTATATCGACGACATAATATTGGCTTGGAACAGAGATCAAGTTCGACTCAACTCAAGTTCAAGTCGAGCTAGCTCTAGCTTGACTCATCAGGCTTGTAAACCAACTTAACTTGTTTGCATCCCTATTGTAGCCCTCTATCAGCTAGAATCAAAATACAAAACTTAATATTTATGATTCAATAAAAATCCTACCACAATGATTAGTAATAGTCCAAACTCAACATTTATTATATGCAATCACATTGTATCTATCCAACGATGTAGCAAAATCCATGAAGTAAAATTCCATAATAACAATTCACAACATTAAAATTATTAAATAACATCAGACTTCTACAAAGCATTACCAAAACTATCCAACTTTAGATACATCACAACTTGATAGCTTACATCCTATACTATTTCTATATATCACACAATTATTTACATTAAGTATGGTGGAATCCTAGCTCCTGTAGTACTAATCTAGGTAAAGAACAAAGAATGTAAAATGAAAATAAAGACAGTAAGTTAAAATGGCTTAGAGAGATAGTAATGTAATGATTGATTTTTTCAAAGACACATTTTCATGCTAAGTATAATATAGATCCGAAATAGCTATTTTATCAAGATACATTATTTTATTCATCATATACCATCCCATACCAATAAGGACTTCATAATTTCTTATGCCCCTTTTTCAAAACGTCATGAACCTCAAAGAAAAAAGAAAATAGTTAAATGTGGATTTAGATCAATGAATCAATTTATTTGAATGTTGAGAGAATTTAAATCTTTATCAAACAAAACATATTATTGATTTTCACAACTAGCTATTGGAAGGTTTACAACCTTATTGCTCTATATATCACAAATAAAATAAAAATCTGTAGTCCTCCAATTCCTAATGGCAAAACTGGATTTAACAAAATTGGCATGATTGGTCGTATATCGATCTCACTCACAAATAGACAACCTCCAATTAGCTACATGAATAAACCTCTGAGGGGTACCAACAAATAGGTCAGCCATGGTTGACCTAATACTGCCCAGTAGCTTTTTTGAGTCTAGCTCTATGACTCAACTTCCCAAAGGCGTCCCATGTGTAGACAGACACAAATAACATTTCCAACAACATACATTATTTTCATATCACATTGGCCATGAGTAAATCAATTAGCTGTTGTGTTGGAATAATGCCCCGAAGCCAATTAGATTGGAGTGTAAAACTACTCATTTTGTGATACAATCTTGATTGAACGACATTCTTATTCAAAGGTCATTTCCATCTTAATGTTTCTATTTTTCACTTGCACTTGGTTGAATCCCCTAAATCATACTAGACTACAAGACTAGGTCATGCATATGATGGTGATCATGAAATACGTCTCTATTGCCTTGATTTTAAAGTATTCCAAGTCATAGAATCTTATGAGATGGGGCATGTAAGATTCGAATAGACTTGCACTAACGATGCATATTTCAAGGGGTTGGATATTGCTCTATTTCATGGACAATAAATGTGAGACATAGATCCACGTTAGTGGGTGCTTGTTAGAAAAAACGTTCGCTAAAGACCCGCCAAGAGAATCCACTAGATAGCCATAGCGGCATGTTGGTGTGGTAAGTTCTCAAGCTTACGATAGTGCACATAATTAGTCCTTGGATCTGAGAATCCATGGTAACCTTGTATTTAGGTTCTTAAGCTTTGACTTTTCCTCGACCACATAGTAGGTTATACGGGGTTGAGATTGGGCACAAGCTACTTAAGCATAGAGGTTTGTGAGATCCAAGACAGGATCTATCTCCTTATTGTTGTGAAGAATGAGTACATTTTCTATGTATTCTATAATGATTTATTCTAAACAATCGCATGGTAGTATGACAATTTGGAAAAGGTATTTTCAAAAGTTGAGGTCATAAAGGAAAATTGAACATTGGATGTAGAGACATAGTTGTTGAGGCCATTAGGGAGTTAACAAGTATCTTGCCCTATGCCTCTTTCAGGAGATAGGAGACAGAAAAACTGTATTTGTATGGTAAACATAAGCTATAACGGTTCATCAAAATGTAATTCATTCATCCAATTAGTTGGGTTCCATATGCTTGTTGCTAGACATTGACCTTGGAGATTATGTACTTTTCAATTAATAGAGATTAATTGAAAAAGTTATTAGTTTAAAGGATTTTAAACTATTGTAAATATTTCAGTATTCAAAATATCACAATGAGTTATGAGTCCATATCCAATGAATGGATGAACCTAATGGATCACACATAAAAGCCTAAAAAATCTCTTATTTGATAGGAGGAATTTTCTAAGAAGTTAGAAAATTCATGCTAGGCGTTTCCAATAGAAAATGGTTGATTTATTTAATTGATCATTATGGCTTGATTAATTTAAGCATTAAATTAATCAAAAATAATTTAAGGAGTTAAATTAGACCAATTAAATTAAGTTTTTAATTTAATTGGTGCCATATGACAATTAACTAGTCAAGTCAACTTAAGGAGTTAAGTTAACTCTAATTAAATTTAAGAGTTAAGTTAAATTAATTAAATTAAATATTTAATTTAATTAAATTGAAATTTTAAATTTTGGAGGGAAATCAAATGGAAGAGTCCATTTAAATTTAAATTTATTAACATTTCATTTCATGAGATGAAATGCAAATATTAATTAAATGTAAATGCACATGAAATGCAAATGCATACACAAGTTGGCAAGTTGGCAAGTTGGCCAACATGCATGCAAGGCGTGATGGAAGCATCCAAGAGCTTCCATCCCCTCCATATATAGGACATGTGGCTAGCTACTTGGTGTTGTTGGCTATTCTCACATTTTCCCTCCAAAACTGTGATATAATTCATGTGTTGAATAATCACACAAAATTCTCTCCTCCAAAGCTACCACTTCCATCACCAACTTCCTCTCCTATTCTAGCAAACATTAGGTTGATTGATAGCTTGCCTAAGGTGTGTGAACTTGATCATTAGAGGTCCAACATTTTGGGGACTAAGAATTCCTTGGTGGATCATCATTTGCACTATTTTTGGAAGTATTGTTAGGTGATCTATTGGTAGTATATTCCAGTGAATTTTGGCTAGATTTTTGATCATTTAGTGATACTTATATCTGCTATTTTTTCTGATTTTTGGATCATTGGAAGGGGAGCTTTTAGATCCAACCATTGGAGCTTGTAGATTTTCCAACAGAAGAGCCTTTGGAGTGATCTTATCAAATCCTTTGTTCTTAATTGCAAAGGTAAATTTTTCACCTTCAAATCCTTATTTAGAGCATGATTATGATCTTTAGGGCAAGATGATTGGTTTTATTTTTTCCTATTTTAGTTTTAATATTTGGATCCCAATCCATCTCTATCGTATAAGCAATATTGGAGCCATTTTCATGCCTAAATTTGAATTTTAGTGAATTGATTCTAGATCACCTAATACTTGATTCAATTGATGAATTTGAGTGTTTGGATGATTTTGTATGTCACTCTATATGTGTTGAATTAAAATATATCAATATGTGTACAAGTGTTATTTCATATGTTAGCATAATTTTAATTCAAGACTTATGATGTTAAATATTGATTTAGCATTAGATGATATTATATGATGATATAGCATGTTAATTATACCTTTAAAGTGTTTTGGCTATTTTTGGATCCAATTAGATTGGAGTTAATTGGAGATTTTTGAAGAATGTTAATTCTTATTTAGACTTGATTTTTGAAGCACGTTTAAGAACTTTAATTTCTAATTTTTGAAGTGTTTAGAATTTAGAAATTTGTCACAATATATGTGGAATGATGATATAAGGGTGTCCATGTTAATTGAAAAGGCAAAAAATTAGAAAGAGCACAAAATTGTGCTTAAGGTGCTTGGTTGGCAAGGCAGTGGCTAGGCTGCATAGCCCTTGGCATGCAGTGGGAGCGTTTGCACGTGCTTCCCACACACCTAGGTGAGCAGCTAGCTGTCAGCTTGCCACTAGGCAACCTTTGCATGAGTTTTGGTGCATTTTTTTTCAGCCTCTCTAGCTATTATTGTTCTATGTATTTTGATGCACAAAAGTTGTGTAAGTGATTTAAAATAATGTTGGACATTTTTGCTTACTTTTAAAGTCAAGTTCAAGCTAATCTTCAATTTAGTACAAAAATGAGATGCATAAAGAGTTATGCTTATTTTTGCCTATTGATTAATTATTTATGAGATAAGCATTTAATTGGTGGAATTGAATGCCAATTCTTGTTTATTGTTCATTTAATTGTTGAATGGATGATGAATGAATGGGGATGAATATGAGCCTATAAATTGATTTTGTTTGTTTCAAAGTTGTTCGAAATTGGTTGTATTAAATAGGGGCTTGCATTCTTTTTGATTTTCTACCTTGTAAATGTTATGAGAGCAGAACTCTAGAGTGAGGAATTTTTTTCTTTTGTAAATATTACAAGGAGACAAAGAAGGCCAAGAGGATCAAGGAGGCTTGAAGACCCATGAATATATGGGATACATTTATGTAATAGATAGGATTTAACCAACCTACTTAAAATTAACTAAGTAGTGCACCTAAAGCTCTAAGTATACTATTTGGTTAAGGCTCATGGTCATCCGACCTTATGAGCATGCTAGATGAATTTACTTATTTATGCTTTTGTTTATCCTATGGATGTATGAGATGTATAGATAGGACATAGAGAACCTAAATAAGAGATGGAATTATTGATAAGATCTTTCAAAGAAAGAAAAACCCTTAACTTAGAGGAGTCTAAGTTTTCAAAAATATTAAGTCAAATTGGATACAAATTAATAGGAGTTTTAATTAATCCAAGGCATTTACCAATGGCAGGTGACATGAGATGCTACCCTAATTTAGTGTTGGCTCACAAGTCATGGGACACTTTATTAATGGAAAGCTATGTCCATTTCTCAGTATTTATGTACTTTAATTTAAAACTCACTTTGAATTTATCTCATGCATTGTTGAATGTGATTGTGGAGTTTATAATTAAAGAATAATGGGTAGGTACAACTTAACACCTAATATTGTAGATGTCGCATGAGTCGTGGGTCTACATAAAAAGTAAGGAAAAACAAATCAATGGTTACATAGAGATGCAATTAGCCAAAAGTTGCTTACCTTAGGATTGTCTATGGATGTGTCACGAGTCGTGGGCCCACGAATGATGTCTTTTAGACCTTGAATCTCACTAGAAAATATGATTTCTTGAATTTCTTTAGGGGGTGAGAAATTTGATAAAATAGTGGAAGAAAAATATGTTTGAAAGTCTATAAACATGCTTTGTAATATCAAATCCAATCACATACTTATATTCTCTTTTTCGCTTTTGTAGATTTATGAAATCTCAAACATGACCAAGACTATACGAAGCATTATATTGGAATCTAATAAACTAGTTGGGCCGAACTACCACAATGGCCTTTGAAACCTCAAAATCAATCTTGTCTCCAAAAAATGAACCTATGTCCTAACTCATAGTCTGCCTAACACCATGGGTGAGGATGCCCATGAATAAGCACGTGAAACATTCACCAAATAGGTTGAGGATGACCTCCAAATCCATTGCCTTATGATAGCCTCTATGTCCACTGAGCTTCAAAAGTTTCATGAGCATATGAAAAGTGTTTTCGAGATACATCTACACCTATACAAGTTGTATGGTGTACAAATGAGATATGAGAGATACATGTACTCTAAGGAGCTCTTTCAACTAAGATGATGGAGGGGTCTTGTGTCCATGATCATGGGCTAAAAATGATAGGGCTTATTGAGAAACTTGCTACTTTGGAAATAGTTATGGACAACGACATCTATGTGGATCTGATTCTTCAATCCTTGCTTAGTTCTTTTGACCAATTTGTGATGAACTTTTATATGTCTAAATACAAAGTCACAATTAATAAATTGGTTAACATGTTAGTGATGGCCAAGTCAACTATGAAAAAGGACAAACCATTAATGCTTACTTTTTCCTCCAAGTTTAAAGGGCTTAAGGGAAAGAAGAAAAGAGGTAAGAAAAAGAAAATCTCTTCTTCAAAGAGAAAGGAAGCATTAAAACCATCTAATGGGGTCAAGGAAAAGAAAGAGGAAAAGAAGGATGCCACTTGTTTCCATTTTAGTGAGTGGACCATTAGAAATGAAATTGCAAGGAATATCTTACAACCTTTAGGAAGGGTATATGGTATATACTTTATTGAAGTGCACTTAATGATCAATTCTTTCTCATGGGTATTTGATATTGCATGTGGTTCTCACTTTTGTAGGGCAAAAATGCAGCCAAAGTTGAAAGTGTTATGAAGTTAGACTTAGGGAACTCCTTGATTGTATTGGATCCTTGTTACTATATACCAAATCTTGTGAAGAATATTATTTCAATTCTTATTTTGGATAGAGAAGGATTTGATTTTTCAATAACAAATGGGAAATTGAAAGTAATAAAGAATGGTTCTTTAGTTGCAATGGATACATTTAGTAATGGATTATACATTTTGAATTCTTAAGCATCACTTACGAACATTCAACTAAGTAAAAGGAAATTAGATAACTAAGAAAGTGCCACATTGTGGCTTGCAAGACTTAGATATATTTCCAAACATAAGATGAACAAGATAAAAGCCCTCAAAGTAGTAAATATTAGTGGCATAGAGGATCTTTTTTCTTGTGAATCTAGTTTAAAAGAAAAAACCAAATCTCCTTTTATAGGACAAACAGAGCAAACTATAAGTCTTTTGGATTTGATCCATACGAACATTTGTAGACCACTAATAGCCCGTTTGGTTTTATTTTCATTTCTTATTTCTATTTCCATCATTTTCAAAATGTTGAAAAGTAGCTAGTGAAAATGAATGAAAATGAATTTGTATTTGCATGAATTATTAGAAAAGTAATGATTATATTGGAATTAGTAGGATGTTGGAGGTGAGAGATAGAAATAATGGAATAGAGAGAGAAGATATATAGGTTATTAGGGAATGTGTTTTGAAAATGAAAATGAAAATGAAAATAATGTTAGGTGAAAATGGGTAAAAAGTGATGTGTTTCATTTTTGGAATAGTAGAAAATGTGAAAAGGGCCTTTGAAAATGAAACCAAATGGGTGCTAAGAGTTAGTGCAGGAGGAAATTATTCTTACTTCATTATCTTCATCGATGATCATACTTGTTTGGACCTATGTATCTTATGAAGTACAAGTCTGAAGCTTTTGAAAAGTTCAAAGGACACAAAAATGAAGTAGAAAAGCAATCAAGGACTTAGTATTAAAGCCTTTAATTGGATCAAGGAGGAAAATACGCAAGTATAGATTTTTTAGATTATCTGAAAGTGAATGGGATTCTATCACAATGCACTCCACCGAGCACACCTTAACATAATGGAGTAGTTGAGAGGAGAAATAGTTCCTTATTAGACATGGTACATTCCAAAATAAGCTTCATCGATGTACCTATATCTTTGTGGGGATATGCCTGTGAGACAACGATGTGGCCACTAAATGTGGTACCCTCAAAGTTGGTGCTAAAGATACCATATGAGATGTGGTATGGTAAAGTACTCTTTTACTCTTATTTAAAAGTTTGGGGGTCTATCGCCTATATCAAAAGATTAGTAGGAGACAAGTTAGATGCAAGATCTACTTTTGTGTAAGTTTGTAGGATACTAAAAAAAGTCTTTAGGTTATTATTTCTATGATCCCTTGGAATAAAATGTGTTTGTTTCGAGGAACACCACTTTTTTGGAAAAGGAGTTTCTATTGGATAGAAAAGGCGTTATAATTGAACTTGATGAAGTCCAAGATGATCATATTATCTTAAAGTGGTAGAAACAATAGAGCGTCTTAAGCCTAACACACAACCTCTCAATCCAAATCAAGAAGCAACCTGGAAGGTTCGGATTCTTTCATGAAATGAGGTAAATGGATAGTAATCTGAAAACCTATGAGGAAGCTATGTTGGACATAGATTTGGGACATTGGCTTGAAGTTATGAAATTCAAATGGACTTTATATACTCCAACAAAATGTAGACTTTGCTAGATCTACTAAAGGGTATAGTATTCGTTGGTTGCATGTGAATTTACAAGTGAATGCTAAGAGTCGATAGAGAGATGACAACCTCTGAGGCTAGACTAATAGCAAAAGATTATATTAAAAAATCTAGTATTGATTTTGAGAAAACCTTTTTCTTGATTGCTATGCCTATGTTCTTTAGGATTATGCTTGTCATAGCTACTTACTACGACTATGAGATTTGGTGAATGGATGTAAAGACCACTTTTCTCAATGGAAATATTGAAAAAGAAATCTATATGGAGCAACCACAAGGTTTTTCATTTGAAGAGAGTGAGTAAAAGGTTTGCAAACTCCAAGATCCATCTATAGACCAAAGCAAGCATCCTAGAGTTGGAACATACGTTTTGATAAGACAGTTAAATTATTTGACTTTACCAAAAATAAGTACGAGCCTTGTATGTATAACAAGTTTTGTGGGAGTCGATACAGTTTATTATGTTTTATGTTAATAACATTCTTCTCATTGGAAATGAGAAAGAAGTGTTAAAGTGTACTAAAGTATGGTTATCTTCGCAATTTTCCATGAAAGATTTGGGAGAAACATACTATATATTAGGAATATGGATATATAGAGATAGATTAAAGAAGACGTTAGGGCTCTCCTAAATCAGGCACATTGATGAGATACTAAAGAGGTTCAATATGGAAGAATTCAAGTCTATGGCCTTTAAGACTAAAGACGAGAGAGCAAGAATGTTCCATATACTTTATGCATATGTGATTAGGAGCATAATGTATGCCATTCAATGTAATAGATCTAATTAGCACTTGCTCCAAGTGTTATGAACCGTTTTCAATCTAAACTCAGTGAGAGTCACTAGACGGCCTTAAAAGCAATCCTAAAATACTTGAGAAGAACTAAGAATTTATTTTAGTTTACAAAAATGGAGAATTAAAACATGAAGGGTTTTCAAATTCTAGTTTCCAATTGGATGAACATGACCTTAAATCCACCTCAAAATTTATATATTGCCTCAATAGTGGCGTGGTGAATTGGAAAAGTTCCAAATAAGACACCATCATTGACTTTAACACTGAGGTGGAATATATTGTAGCTTCAAAAATTGCAAAGGAAGGTGTTCGGATAAAAAACTTCATCCAAGAGTTGGATGTAGTGCTTAGAATTGCAAAACCAATTATTATATTTTGTGGCTACAATAGAGCCGTTACACAAGCAAAAGAGCTATGATCTCATCAACAATCCTAGTACATTTTGAGACGTTATCATTTGATCCATAAGATCATTGATATCAGTGATGTTCAAGTGTAGAGGGTAGCCTCAAAAGTGAATATAGCATATCCACTGACTAAACCCCTAGCGCGAAAGGTCTTTGAAGGATATCTTGAGAACATGGGCCTTAAGACTATAGGTGATAGGCCTTAAGACTATTGGCTTTAGGTTAAGTGGGAGATTGTTAGAATAGTGCCCCACAGTTTTGATTGAATGAGATTGAAGTGTAAAATTACTCTTTTGTGATATAATCTTGATTGAATGATATTCTTATTTAGTTCATTCAATAGCTATCTTCATCTTATGCTTTCCATTTTTCACTTGCATTTGGTTGAAGTCCCTAAATCATACTAGACTATTGGACTTGGTTACGCATATGATAGTAATGATAAAACAAGTCTCTATGGTTATGATTTTAAAGTATTCCAAGTCTTAGAATCTTATGAGATGAGATATCTTAGATTTGGATAGACTTGCACTAACGTTGCATATTCCAAGGGGTTGGATATTGCTCCGTTTCATGGGCAATCTATGTGAGATATAGATATATGTTAGTTGGTGCTTGTTAGATAACAAGTTTACTAAAGACCCATCAAGAGAATCTACTATATAGCCGTAGTAACATGTCAGTAGTGGCAAGTTCTCAAGCTTACGATAGTGCATATAATTAGTCCCAATACCTAAAAATCCATGGTAAACTTGTGTTTAGGTCCTTATACTTTGACTTTTCCTCGACTACATAGCGGGTCATATGTGGTTGAGATTAGGCATAAGCTATTTAAGCATAAAGGTTTGTGAGATCCAAGACGGGGTCTATCTCCTCATTGTTGTGAAAAATAAGTGTATCTCCTATATATTCTACAATGATCGATCCTAAAAATCTTTGTGCAAGGTAGTATGACAATTTGGAAAAGGTGTTTTCCAAAGTTGAGGTCATAAAGGGGAATCGAACATTAGATGTAGAGATATAGTTATTAAGGCTATTAGGGAGCCAACAAATATCCTGCTTTGGACCTCTTTCAAGAGACAGGAGACGGAAGGATCGTATTCACATGGTAAACATAAGCTATAATGGTTAATTAAGATATAATTCATCCATCCAATTAGTTGGGCTTCATAAGCTTGTTGCTAGATATCAACTATAGAGATTGGGTATTCTACAATTAATAGAGATTAACTGAAAGAGTTATTAGTTTTAAAGAGTTTAAACTAATGTGAATATTTCAATACTCAAAATATCACAATGAGTTGTGAGCCCATGTCCAATGAATGGATGAATCTAATGAGTCACACACAAATGCTTAGGGAAACTCTTATTTGAGAGGAGAAATTTTTTAATGAGATAGAAAATTCATGCTAGGTGTTTTGGAGAGAAAATAGTTGGCATATTTAATTGGCCATTTTTGCTTGATTAATTTAAGTGTTAAATTAATCAAAGTAATTTAAGGTACTTAAATTAAACTAAATTAAGGTGTTAATTTAAATAGTGTCATCTGACAATTAACTAGTCAAGTTAATAGTAATTAACTTAAGCAGTTAAGTTAAATTAATTAATTAAAGAGTTAATTTAATTAAATTGAGAATTCAAATTTTGGAGAAAAATGAAATGAAAGAGTTTATTTGTATGGTGTTTAGCTACTTAAGATAATGAATGCTGGAAATGGCATAGGAGATTAGGCCACATAAACATGGAACTTATATCTTATCTCATAGAGAAAGATCTTATCAAA
>JACGDI010001506.1:316405-404587 GCA_014898725.1 Jacaranda copaia | reverse complement strand
GGAAACAAATCCCATTGATGAACCTGATTCCAACAAATCAGTAGAAAGGACTAAACAAATCACCAGAAAACTTAAACATGCTTCTAGTCACCCTACTGACAAAATCATTAGAGATCCTCAAGTTGGAATAATTACAAGATTCAAAGCTAGACAAGTTCCATTAGATGAATCCAACTATGCTCTCATTTAAATGATTGAACCTAAAGGTGTTAAAGAGGTACTAAAAGGTCCACTCTAGATTGAAGCAATGAAGGAAGAACTAGCCCAGTTTGAAAAGAATGAAAGCTAAAAGCTAGTAGAATGACAATCAGACCATCCAGTCGTTGGTGCCAAGTAGGTGTTTAGAAATAAACTAGATGAAACCAGTAAAGTTATCAAAAATAAAGCTAGATTAGTATCAAAAGGCTACAGTCAGCAAGAGGGCATTGACTACGATGAGATGTTTGCTCTAATTACAAGGTTAAAATCAATTAGAATGCTTCTTGCCTTTACATCTCATAAAAGTTTATACTCTATTAAATGGATGTAAAAAGTGATTTTCAAAACAGATTCATAAAGGAAGATGTTTATGTTGAGCAACCCCTCGGTTTCAAAAATCAAAATTTTCCTTATCATGTTTTAAACAAACAAACTCTTTATATGGAATAAAACAAGCCTCTAAGACTTGGTATGATCGATTGTGCAACTTTCTCATAAATAATGGTTATTATATTGGAATCTTAGATACCACATTATTCACTAAGCACCAAGAAAATAGTTCTCTTATTGTTCAAATTTTTATCAATAACATTATTTTTTGTACTACTAGTGATCTACATTGTCAAGAATTTGCTAAGAAAATGAAACAGAAATTTGAGATAAGCTTAATAGGAGAGCTCAACTTTTTCTTGGGACTTCAAGTGAAGTAAACTCAAAAAGGGGCATTCATCTTGCAAGCAAAGTATATAATAGAGCTTCTAAGGAAGTTCGGAATAAGTAAATGCAACCTTGCAACCACTCCCAAGCGTACAAGTACCAAACTGAAACTTGATAAGGACAGTAAGAGTGTAGATGAGAAAGTCTACAGAGGTATGATTGGTAGTTTACTTTATTTAACTACAAGCCATCCAGACATTATGTTCTCAACATACTTATCTGCTAAAATCTAACTATACGTTGGAATTTACTTTCCATAATTAAAAGATCTCATGAAAATTCTTGTTTAATTAGTATCTCTATAACTTAGGAAAAGAAATCATATCATGTTGAAATCATTGATACATCTGCAATTTAAGGAATTGATGCATGCTTCCTAAAATATCTTGTTTCCTTATTTAATTCCAACAAACTCTTACCTTAATAAGAACTTATAGCTATTGGACATAAGCACATAAACTTGAAATTATATAGCATTGTATGAAGTGAATCACTTAGTCGAGAAAGAGCTTTGTTATATGTCTTGAGGAGTTATTTGATACTCTCATACACGCTTTGTGCTTAAGTGTTATTAATTCATTAATCAACATCTATTTTTGAGAGACCTTGTAGTGAAAACGATCAAGGGGAGCTTGCCTTCAATGGACCTTGGGAAGATAAGGACAAAGAGGTTTGTGTCTTGAAGGACCTAGTAGTGAAAAGAGACAGGAGTCGTATTTGCTCTCTAGAGACCCCGTGAAGAAAATAAATCAGCCTTAGTTGCTCTGAGGACCTCTAAGTGAAGAAAGCAATAAGGTAGTATTGTCTAGAATCTTCTACAATGTTCTTAGTTTTGGTCTGGAAGAAAAGTTTAGAGCTTACCGTACAAAGTAGAAGCAACTCATACATCATGCCACAAAGGTTCTGTAACTGAATCTAGCAGAAGTTTCCCCAAGCCTACTCATAATGCCGTTAGTTTTGTAGTGCTCTAGAATTTTCCTTATCCTATCTGGGATTCCAAATTAGCTCTTTGTGAAAAATTAATTTTTCACCTTGCTAGAATGTTTTTAATCATTTCACTTTTCTACTGTCAAATTACTGTGATTACATATAAAACATTCTCACATATTAATTAATTTGACCAGTTCAAAATCCTAAGTGAAAACTTAGGTAGAGGAGTAACCTTGCCAAGTCTCTATAAATACTAATGTCCATTTTCAACTATTTCATCGCTTTATCTTTCACTGCTCTGATTGATAGTTGAATTGGCATTTACAAATTCTAGTCAATAACTAAAACATTTTTGTACAAAAGACTTAAACTATTTTGAAAGGCCAAAAAGTATTTTAAGTGATAAACTTCCATTGCATTAAAATCCCTTAGGCTAATTCACATCCCTCTTAAGTTCAAAATCACCCACCCTTGCTTACAACTTACTAGATAATTCGAGCTTAATTAAGTCAACCTAAGCCAACTGACCTAAGCTTGAGTTTTTACTAAGTTGAGCTTGAGCCAAGATATTAAGCTCGTGAGTTTGAGCTCAAGCCATATATATATCGAGCATGGCTCAAGATACTAAGCTTGTCAAGCTCAAATTTGAGTTTAATATATATAATACTATTGAGCTTGAGTTAGAGCTTAAAAGTTTCTCCCAAACTCAATTTAACTCGATTTGATTGCAATGTTATATACAATGTTATATTTTTTAAATTATTTAAATATATTTATATGAATTTATTATATCAAATGATCTAGTTAAAAAAAAGAATTGGAGGGTGTAAATTTGTAGATGAGAGATAAGAAAAGAATATAATTACAGGGGCAAAAAAAATAGAAAGAGATATAAGAGACAAAAACATACTTGAGAGAAAGAGAAAAAATAGAGATGACAAAAATTTCTTTAATATTTTTTTTCATATAAATATAACTAATTTAGTTAATTATATTAATATACTTACTGGTCAATAACTTCAGTATTGTCGCAATTCATAATTAGTATAGACGTGTGATGAAGAGGATTTTACCTAGACCTGTGAACTTACTTAATAGAGTGGTCGTTATCTGTGGGCACTCAAATAGGACTATTCCAACTCTAATAAAAAGACCAGTTGGCTAAAACATGTGCACTGCACATTCCTATGGACTAAGCAAATTGTTTTTCAAAATCTTAATGGATTGTTTTAATAATTAGAAATTACCTGATGCGGCTGAAAGTCACTTATAGTTGGAAGAGTAGTGTTTGGGATGGAATCGACTAGGCGAGTCGAGTAGTCCAAGCTATATTTCTCTTTAGGTCTGAGATCTGCAACCACAACACACATTAAACTAGCCGAGGTGCCCCTGGCTAAGGCACTCCGATGCTCAAATTAGTTCTGATCGAGATATAGTAATCGAATAGAAGACTGAGAGTATTGAGGGTTTATAGCTTATTTGGCATTACCTGGATTGTGGTTTGCTAGGATGTATTTATAGCCTTCTCCTGATGCGTGATATGTCAGAGGTGCCCTATCATGTGTACTGACTTTTGCTCTTGCCAGGGGGTTCATGGTCATTCCATATCTAGATTTCGATACTATTTCAAGTGGCTGAATCTTCTATTTTTCAGGGTGAACAATACCTCTGGAGACGTCTCTCTACCAAAGATAGTGGCAGAGTTGGTAGAATTGGTGGTAAGGTAGGTGGCAGTGACTGTACCAATAGTCACACACCATTAATGTAAAGGCATGCTGCCTGTCAGACTAATAAATGCAGCGGAGGTCTAAGTTAGCATTGGAGCTGGTCTTGAGGTCGATACAGGTCGACCAAACCCAACTGGTCGACCATGGATCCCTACTAAGTAAGATCGACCAGATAATTGTTGGACACTCTGGCCTAGAATTGATGTTGGGCCTATTAGGCTATCCATATCATTACCCAATATTAGTAATTTATAAATTTAATAGTTTTATTAGAATAACATCAATATTTTTATAAAATTTAGCATGTATATGATATTACAAACTATTTAGCATTCAATTTTGTTAATTTCCGTAACAGCAATAGCAATGTAATTCTACATTGATTTACTAAACTAAAATCCTAAGTTCCCAAAAACAAGAACCCAATGAAAAGGCCAAAATAATCAAATAAAAAGGGTTACTAAATCCACCTAATGAAGTCCACTCAAGACGGGCCCATAATTTAAATGGGTTCAAACTAATTATAAGGACATAGCTAGTACAAAAGTTAATTTCTAGGAATAAAAAGGTTGGAAACAATCATTTTTTCAACTCGAGCACTAACTTTACATAGATACATTTTAGAAGTATTTGCCAGCCATTTCACTGAATTACGAAAAGAACTCCAAACTTATTCCAATGCAACATCACACACATAGCTACCAAGTATTTTGTCATGCCATGCAGAAGTGTGATAATCACATGGTAATGGTCCAAAATTAGTTTAATTCTAGTATTTGATGTGTAAGAGTATATTTCTTTATCTGCAAAATTAAAACTACAAGACAAGAAAAATCATATAAATAAAATTGAAATTGAAACTTATCAATCAATTGCAAATTCAATTGCTAATCTAATCCTCTAATTTTGTAGCGCCCTACTTGGGATAGCCCCTAGCTAGGACCCCAGTCAATTCAATCTTAATTCAAAATCCATAACAAGCAATAAGCCCATCAAAAATATTTCAAACCTATTAGAAATAGCAGTGGATTTCAAATTTAAATAACCTCAATGAGAATCATCAGAGATAGTAGTAGACTTCGACTTAACTAATTTTCATAAAACACTATGTACAAGCTTAGTAACCTATAACTTACAACATAAGTATTAAGTACATGCCATTAGAAGTTCCAAAATGTTCAACATGATATATATATATATATACCCTGCATATGTTAAATTCAAACCTAACATATTACAACATCTTTAGGGTTACAAAGCATGCCCAAGAGCAAACATACACAGCTATTCTAATACAAAATCATATTCGTCGATCCAACCAGAAGTCTAAGCTTAACATTCAATCCTGTCTGAGAAAATATAGAAGAAACATGGGGTAAGACTAATGGACTTAGTGAGGGATATTCAAAATAAAGAACAATAAGGAACTGTTAGGGAAAATCAACTTAACAAATCATCAATTAATAATAAGAGTATGAACAAACCGATTACAAGTAATCAAGTATTAGTTTATGAATAGATCAATTATAGATAGTTTGAAACTATCATAGGTATTAACCATTTCATAATGATAGAAAGGCACTAGCTCGAGGGTTGTGACTATCGGCTCGAACGGTGTAGGATCATCTCAACCAAACCTGCATAAGAGGTGTAGAGCATCTCAACCAATCATAGTTGAGAGGCAATGTAGATAGCTTATTTAACCTAGACAACAACCCGATCTAGACCAAGAAACTTCACTACCTTTATTGCTCCATAAGCAGGGAATAAACAATCAGACAGCAATCAAAATATAGATCAAAATAGAACAGATTCCTCAAATTCACCCTATCATTTGCTCCAGGCTTATGGTTTATCCCATGCAAACAGTAGGGATTAATGTCCCGTTATTAATGTATGAGTTTCAGGCTTACGACTTATTCCATGCACACAGCAAGGATTAACATCCCATTACATAACCAAGTCTCACACGCTTATGGATTATCCCATGCAAACACTAGGGATTAACATCTCATTACTTGTTCGAGAATTCAGGGCTTACAGCTTATCTCAGGCACATAGCAAAGATTAAAATCCCTTTTACTCCCATATGACAATCACAAACCATAACAAATAACAAAATGGATGGATAATAGATAATCAAATAACCAACAACCAAAAATAAGTATAGATCAATATCAAGTATCAATCGAAACAATAAAAAGATAATGATAAATAACAAATGGTAAAAAGTACAAAACAGAGAACACTCAAACGTTCTAGGTCCTAGAACATATAACATCTAACTCATTAGAGTGAAAACAAATACTAACCCTCATAGGGGTATACAAGTTAAGCAATCAAGTATGATCAAGTGTACAATTAGGTCCACATCTTAAATAACTGAGCAATAGATTCAAACATTCACAAGTAGGTACATTCAAATAAGTTAACCTTGATAGGGTTTACACTATAAGAACAATTAGATATATCAATGCTATGATGGCAGACCTACACTGGGGTTTCCAACAAGCATGAGTAAGCTTATAGAAGTAATAACCTAAAGTGGGAAAAACCTCACCTTAATTACGTTAGCGATGCAATCAAACTCTACTGATCCTCAGAGTCGAATCCTTTGTCACCTATTTAAAAGAGTGACCTTATATTAGAATCCACGTTCAACCCTAACGATCATTCACATTCAGAATCATATAAATAACAGCCTCAAATTTGAGTGATTATCCTATTAATATGTTGGTTAGGGTTTAATTCGATATTACTACCTTAAACATGCTATATAACCTATAGTTTACATGAAAAAATACTATTTTGGATTCACTAGGCTAACTTAATCGATCAAATGTGTTTTAATCTTATGTATGGATGTTCTGATCGACCAATTCCATCATAATATACAATTATACAAGGCTTTACGATGTTTAGAACGTATAAAGGTGTACATGCAAAACTATACACCGAAGACATCATTATAGACCAATAATTCTCTAACAAAAAAGAATCATCATGATCAAACCACATGTATGTATCCATTGTGTCGAGGTGAAAATTCTGTCTAGTCGCTACCGCCGTGCTGCTGCTGTGCACCACCATCGAAAAATCTCACCACTACCACCAAAGTATTCTTCTCAAGCTCCTAATTCCAAATATTCAATTAGTTTCAAGTTTTGACACTGGGAACCGCCTCAAAATTTACCATAAAGAGACTGCCACCACCTCACGCTATTGCCTATTTTCCCCTATTTTTCATCACCAATACTACCAGAAACTCCTATGTAAAGCTTCCATGATGGTCTCCAAGCTGAGCTCTACCTAACCCTTACCTCAGAACCAAGCTTCATTTGCTACCTACCGTCAACCACCGAAGTGGGTTTCTTTCAAGTTTCTCGATTTTGGTGGTCTACTGCCCGAAACACCGCGCATGAGGTGCCAAAAGGGAGCTGGTAAAGTAGGGAAAGAAAGTGTTAAGTTTGGTTTGGTGAAAAACTAACCAAAGGCAGCTCGCTAGGAGGTTGGTTGTTAGTCGCGGTGGAGAGAAAAAAGAGAGGAAGAAAAGGTGAAGAAAAAGATGAGAGTGAATAGTTTTCTGCTAAATTTTAAATCCAATTTTTCCACTTATCTCAATTTGACCCCCAAAAGTTTCCAAGTGAACTCAATCAAGTCCCTTGGAATCCTTGAAAGCTGTAGTTGACCCCATTGACCAAAATAAATATCAAACAACCCCAAAACTTTAAAAATGTGCCCCAATCGTGTTTATGAAAATTATAAATCTGACCCCAAAACTTTCAAAAATTTTGTAGCCAAGTCTTTTTGATTTATCGATCGAGGCCTAAAATCCAACCAATTATTACCTTAATTTCTAAATCCTTATTTTTCAAAATGTCAAATTTCAGGGGTGTTATAGATTTTTTTTCTTCCAAATATGATCTTGAATTTAATGAGCTCTAGGAAGGACACCTTGAATGTCATGGATCTCCTTAAATTTAATTTGAAGAAAAATAATGCTAATCTAAGGGCTTTGTACCTTAATTTTGAATCAAATGCCAAAATATATGAGCTCCGCGAAGAGCACTTTGAACGTCATGGGTATCCTTCAATTTAATTAAGAGAATTGTTGGACTTCTTCAAAACTCCTCTCACTTGCTAATTTTATGTTGTGTGTTGAATAAGCTTTGATCACCCCCTTTATATAGGAGTTTGATGGGTGACTTCCAAATTGATTGAACTTCTTTAATAATTATCTTTTTAATAAAATAATATCAAATATCAAGAGATAATATCAGATATCAAAAAATAATATCAAATATTAATAGATAATATCAAATATATTTGTTTTGATGGGTCTATAGACATAAACACTTCATCTTTGATACTTATCAATTTAATTTGAGTATAAAATAAATACTAGAGTATTAATTAAAATTAACTATTTATCTTTTGGAATTAAATTCAATAAATTTCCAAGAAACAAATAGAAATTTTAAATTAATATCTAGCATATTATTTTGCATATGTCGCTTCTCCATTGGCTAAAATTTGATATGTCTACAAATGCCACCAATTCAAGGCTTGGCAAAAGATGTGCCGATCATCCACAATAGAGGCAAGACTTGAAGAATTTGAGAATTTTTTTATTTTCTCTCCATTTTTTCAAATATGTTTGCGACAAGAAATCCTCCAAGCATTCCTTGAGTTATGGAGCCCTTTTACAAACATATTACACACTGCCATCAAGAACTACATTTCTTTGTGGAATCATCATAAACTTTGTGGATTGCCAATACTTGGAGATTTTTATGATGAAATCCTCCCATCTGCCTATAAACCAAATAAATAGATGAAGTCATAATGCAGTTCAAAGTAAACATCCTTTCAAAGTGGGTACTGTACACAATTTATACTCATGCGGGTCAAGAGTAACATGCAATTTAGGCTCGTACATCAAGGAGCATATTTAACTTGAATAGACATTTTATACTTGTGTCAAGGAGTTCACTTGAATTTGATTAACAATTTACACTCATGTTAACAAGTTTACTTGAGTTTAACTTAATAGAAAGTTTACACTTTTATCAAGAAGTACATGGACAAATTTGAATATTTAGATAGTTTATGCTCATACCTAGAAGCCTTATTAAAAATTTAAGCTCACACCAAGGAGCACATTGGGAGAATTTGAATATTTAGATAATTTAGACTCGTATCTAGAAGTATTATTGAAAGTTGAAGCTCTTATTAAGAAACACATGGGAAGACTTTAACTTGAAAATTTTAAATAGTTTATACCTGTATCTAGAAGCATTATTGATAGTTTAGACTCTTATCAAGGAGCATTTGGAATTTAAAAACTTGAGCTTTGGACTTGAAGACTGAAAGATTTGAATCTTTGATTTAGAGACTTAAAAAATTGAACCTTGCACTTGGAGACTTTGAGACTTGAGTCGTGGATCTAGAAATTTGATCCATTCATTTGAAAACTTGAAAACTTAGAAATTCAAATTTAGATACTTAGGGACTTATGAATCTTGGATAGTTTATACCTTTATCTAGGAGTATTATTGACAGTTTAGACTCTTATCAAGGAGCATTTGTGATTTGAAGATGAAAATTAGTTGCCCCCAACATTTTCATCACCATTAGAATTACTTGAGCCATTTTGTTCATCAAAATGCATGCTCATTTAAATATTATGTGCATGAGTTGCCAAATCTATAAAAGTTTTTGATTTAATTCCTTGAAGTATGTAGCAAAAACTCTAATGTATTCTTTGGACACCCATCTCAATGGCTAAAGCCTTCAATAATTAACTTTGTAATTAAGGCCCGAATTTCTCTAGCGATTGACGTAGTCAATAATAGGTTCTTCTTTACATTAGCGAGAATTGGTGAGTTCTATCATGCTAATTGTCCTTTAAGTGCTATATAAATGATTAAGGAATTCTTGTTCCAGTTGCACCCAACTATCGATAGAGCATGCCTCCAAGTCAACATATCAATCAAAAGCATTGCCCTTTAATGATTGAACAAATTGTTTGACCAAATGATCTCCACATGTTCCAGCATTATTACAAGTCTCAATGAAATGAGCCACTACTGCTTTGGGTTGCCCTTGCCATCAAATTCTGAAACTTTGGGGATTGGCAACTAATCAGCACCTTCAAGTTTTCAATCCTTTCAATTTATGGCTTAGAGTAAGTCATAGATGTCTTAAAACTTCCATCAAATTTGTCTTCGATAGTCTCCATGATAAACTCCTTTAGTGGGTTGATGGGAATTAATCCAGTGGAAACTTCTAGTTCTTTTATTGCAATTCTTCATTTTTAGCTGATTGTCTTCTATGGATGTTTCGCCTTCGTCCTGAGCCTCAATTGGTTTCTCCATCATACAGCTAGCATCAAGATTGTCCACTTTGGCCATCAATTTAGAGATTTGAAAGTCTCACTCTTAGACTTGCTTCATGAGTCCTTGAATCGCCCTCGTCTAATTTGAAATTTATTCCTCTAAGGTTGTAGCACTTGTCACCATCGCCATCGCCATCGCCATCGCCATTGCCATGCTCGTGGAATTTGGTGTTGAGTAGGGAATAGATGATGTAGATTCTGCATTTAAGTCTTGCCATCTTTATTCATATCAATAAAATATGGCAACACCTTTTTACAATGCAAGTAAAGGAGCCACCTCTAAAGATGATTGCAACATTTTGGACATAATTTTTGTGATGATGCCAACGTTTTTTGCTCCAATAGTTGAGGAATTTAAGGTAGTAATTTTCAATGCTACAGTCTTGTTAGCAGTCATGATACTTCAATTTTGATGAAGAAAAGAGATGAGAGGTAAAGATGGTCCCACTGGGTGTGCCAAAGTTTTTAAGAGCAAATTTCTTTATTTGCAAAATTAAAATTACAAAACAAGAAAAATCATACAAATAAAATTAAAATTGAAACTTATCAATCAATTGTAAATTCAATCTCTTATCTAATCATCTGATGCTTCCCTTCTAAATATGATCTTGAATTTAATAAACTCTATGAAGAACACCACAAACGTCGTGGATCTCCTTAAATTTGATTTGAAGAAAAATAACGCTAATTCGAGGGTTTTGCACTTTAATTTCAGATCAAACACCAAAATATATAAGTTCCACAAAAAACGCTTTGAACGTCGTGGGTCCCATTGAATTTAATTAAGAAAATTGTTGGACTCCTTTAAAGTGCCTCTAACTTGTTGAATTTATGTTGTGTGTTGAATGAACTTTGATCACCTCCTTTATATAGATGTTTGATAGGAGAGTTTCAGATTGATTGAATTTTTTCGATGATTATCTCTTTAATAAGATGATATCAAATATCAAAAGATAATACTAAATATCAAGAAATAATATCAAATATTAATAGATAATATCAAATATATTTGATTTAATTAGTCTATAAACATAGACACTTCATTTTAACATTTATCAATATTTAATTTGAGTATAAAATAAATAATAGAGTATTAATTAAAATTATTTATTTATCTTTTAAAATTAAATTTTATAAATTTCTACAAAACAAATAAAATTTTAAATTAATATATATCTAATATATTATTTTATACGTGTCACATTTCTATTGGTTAAGAATTGATAAGTATACATGATGTTTACGTGCTCTCTTGTGGTCTAGAAAAAACATACGACAATGCAAAACTAGTCACACAATTATTTTCTTTTTGGCTAAAAGTGGTGACCCCAATTGTGTCAGAGTTTAGAGTGAAAGGATATTCTTGGAAGGGACGAAGGCTCTTCTACCCGTCAATCACCATCATCATCATCATCATCATCATCATCCAACATCGTCGCCCATGACTCCCAGTCGATCGGAGTCGACGGCTCAGAAATTCCCATTATTAGTGACTTCCAAATGGGAGACGTGGACATGTATATGAGTTTGAAAAATACATTTTTAGTTGCGGGTTGACTCCATATGAATTTTGGATTGGGTCAATGTGTATATGTATCTTGAAATCACAAATAATAATAATAATAATAATAATAATAATAATAATAATAATATTGATTTTGCTTAAGAAAATTATTTAATGCCCAGTATCTAACCTTATGCTTTGATTTTAAATTAAAAAAAAAAAGTTAGGAAAATTTTTGTTTCATATTTCAAATGATGTAATTATAGGTCTTATGTTTTGTATCTTTGTATTTTTATTTTTTTTTCTTTTTTCTCACTAAATTTCTTAATCCAAACATAGTATAAAGATGAGGACTTAAAAGGATGTTGAAAGAGAATTTAGAATAGTATTTATAATTGCATAAAGATATTTATTAAAATATAGAGCACTTACATGTGTTTGTAATTTGGTTGGTAATTAATAACTGCAATGGGTTAATTAATTTAGACCCTCAAATATAGTTGATCCAATGATCAATGTGATTTATCATATTGTAAATTAAGTTGAATAAGATCAACCAAAATCAAATAAAAAAAAAATGTAGATTCCGAAAATCTAATAGAAATAGAAATATTCTCAATTTTGGAGCTTCTACGTGAATACCTTCGAAAGGCATAGCACATTGTGAAATCTTCCGATGAACCACTCTTTCAGAATTATTGAATTAGAATAACGATAAAATTCACAGAAATTTATAATTCAATAATCAGTGTGCAACGCTGTAGAATGAACCCTTGCGCTCTGGCTGCACTTATGCAGCACATATATGTAGAATGAAAATGCTTCTATCTACATTTGTATTTCTATTTTTATTTTTATTCAAGAAAAAAAAAACATGTTGATCCCGAAAATTTTAGTATTTTTCAAACCTACATCTTTTGCGGAATTTACAAGTTAGGACTCATCAGAAAGACATGTTGGTTGACATTGATACCCTGTGATGTTGGGTGGAAAGTTGAGGGCATGTTCTTCCATGGTTTAGTGATTTTCTAAAAAAAATTTTGGAGACTAGGTTTTTAGGAGAAAATTTAAAGAATGTGTCAAGTATTTTTTTTTTATTTTGAAAAATATGAAAAATAATTTAAAAATAAGTTGTTTGTTTTTTCATGTTTTCAACAAAGACAAATTTTACTGTAGATATTAAATCGATAACTTTTTTATTGAATTTATAGGGTGAAAGTTATTTTTTATATATTATATATATTTATAGTTGGCTAATGTGCATGTATATATAACATTTAATAAGTTACTTATTTTAAAATTTATATTTTTATAAATTTAACATTAGTAAATGATGTATTATTTCAAATAAAATATATGCTAACAAATATTAATTATTCATGAAATCATAATTATATCTTAATTATAAAAAAATCAACTTATATCATATATACATAATAATTGATAATATCAACTTATAAAAAATTAATTACTATACATTAATTATAAACTAATTATTGTTTATTAATTAAAAAATATTTATTTAACTATTTATTACTTACAATTTAAGTATAAATAAAACTTAGTTATTTATTTAAATAAAATAACTTTTTAATAATTTATATATAAGACTTAATAACGATTCATCAAATTAAAAAAAATAAATAATATTATATAATATAAAATTACATCATCCTAAATTATTTATTAAACAAATATATGCAATATTTAATTATAGGTAAAATATAAAACATAATTAATATATAAATAATAAGTTATTTAAAAAATTAATTTAATAAGTCAATTAATTACTTTAACTCATTATTTAATTTATACATTATTTAGTAAATAAATTATTTAATAATAATCAAATAATTTTACTTAGATTTAATTAATTCTCTCAACAATTATTTTAAGCATATCAATATTAGTTTATTAAACTTAATAGATTATTAAATAAATATCAATCTATAATTAATGTAATATCCCTAAAATTCAGTATTTTTGAAAAATAAGGATTTAGAATTTGAGATATTATTTGGTCAGATTTTTGGGCTCAAAAAATAATAAAAAGGACTTCATTGTAAGAATATTGAAAACTTTGGGGGTCAAAATTGCAATTTGCAGAAACCTAATTAAGCAATCTTTAAAAATTTTAGGGTTTGTACAGAATATTTTTGGGTCAAAGGGGCAAATGTCATGCACTCATATTATCCAAGGGGGGCCAAAATCAAATTTCCAACAATACAATTATATATATGTTCCATTTTCATTTTCTTCCCCATTTTTCCTTTCTTCTTCATTGACAACCCTCACCCACCATTATTGATGAACTTCTCCAGCAAACTGAAAAATACCAAACCAACCAAAGCAACTTCTTCCCCTCATCACCATGAACACTTAAACGCAACATGCACCACGTTTTTGCCAATGAAACCACCAAAAATTGAGGTTGAAAACTCCATCACAAGGAAGGTGACAAGTTTGCCATTGTGGCAACTTTTTTTGGTAGACCAAGGTGGTGTCTTGACAGGTTTAGCTAGGAGAACACTTGGGTATCTTCGATTTTAGAGTTGGACCATCAGCAAAGGAGAATCGAAGGTGGTGGCATACGGTGCAAAGAGAGACCCAATTGGGGTTTTTTGGCCAATTGACCTTGGATTGGAAGCTAAAGGAGAAATTGAAGTAGGCGTTATGTTGGTTGAGCTGAGACACGTCTTCTGGTGGTGGTGGTGACCATCTTTCATGGAGACAGAAGGTGGACGACAATCGGTAGTAGTGACGCGATGGTGGGAAAGAGATAGTTTCTTCAACTCGGTGCGACGATTGTGGCTGTGTGCTCGATTTATGATTCTAGAGCCTCTATAAGCAAACTAGGGTAAAATGGGGATTTGATGTTTTAACTTTTTGTATCATATAATTACTCCCAAATATTGTATCATGGCAAGAAATAAAGAATTTGTGAAAAAATTGACTATGCATGAGACATGCACGAACTGTACATATGTGTTAGTAGACCCAAATCTATATTATTATATGTTAAATGTTAGTTAATTAAGTTTAATGAGTAAGAAAACCCTAATTTTATGAATTAAGACCTAAATGACAGTAATTGGGTTATTGAGCTAATTAACTTGTTATTATTGATTTGGGACACTAATTTGAGGTTAATTTGGTAATTAAAAAATTAATTATATCTATTGCTCATATCGCTAAGAACCCTATAACTAATAATAAATTAGCAACATTAGTAAGAGTATTTGTTAACGATAATTCCATACTAATTCTTATACAGAATTAATTGGGTTAATCATGATGATTGGACTATTATTATTGATTTGGTGTAATAATATGGGGTTAATTATGTAATTAAGGACCTGATGTTATTTCGTTGTTGAGACCGGCATGATTAGCACTATTCCATAATGTTTATGCCGAACGAACTATAAAACTATCATATTAGTTGAGTAAATAGTGATTTTAGAGTGCTAATGGTGTAATTGTAAAAGATTACTAGAGTTGATTTGGGGTTTTGATTGTGAACCTATTCTTTTGGAATAGGTGACATGGAATTGGGACCCATAAACTAGTAGATTGTTGATTGTGATTGTATTTTCTGAAGCTAGAGAGGTGCGGTTCTACCACTTGGTACTTACTTTATACAAGCTTATTCTATATTTGTTGCACCCTGTGGGTCTGCCACTCTAGCACTTTCTCATACCTATTTATTTTTGTGATAAACTCCTATGAAGCTTTCTATTCTTGTATCATACTTGTTGAGTATGGACGTACATGCTGAAACATAAGAATGAGGTGTTTGTCAACTTCAAGCAATGGAAAACTTTAATCGAGAAACAAACAGGAAAGAAAATCAAGCGCTTAAGAACTAACAATAGATTGGAGTTCTGCAATACAGAATTTTAGAAATTCTGCGATAAGAAATTGCGAAGCATCGCACAGTTACATACACCACAACAAAATGGAGTTGTAGAACTGATAAACATGACTATCATGGAGAGAGCTAGATACATGCTCATTAACGCCAAATTGTCCAAGAACTTTTGGGTAGAAGTAATAAATATTGCTTATTACTTAGTGAATAAGTCACCATCAACCATTTTAGACTGCAAGACATCAATGGAAGTTTGGTCTAGATCTCCTACTGATTACTCAAATCTGAGAGTGCTTGGGTGCCCAGCCTATGCTCATGTTCGTAATGGAAAACTTGAGCTAATGGCTAGGAAGTGCATATTCTTAGGTTATGTAGATGGAGAAAAAGGTAATCGTTTGTGGTGCAATGATGACAAAGGCTCCAAGATGATTATTAGCAGAGACGTGACTTTTGATGAGTCTATGATGATGAAGAAAGTGAAACAGCTCGAAAGCAGTCAATAGGATGTTAAGGAGAAGATTGAGTTTGAAGTTGACACTCCACAAGTTTCAAAGAGGAAACAAAAAGTGGTAGATGAAGTTGGTGAGAACGCATTATCACCTGACCAACAGTAGGAAAATAATTCACGATAGAACTATTATTTAGCTCGCAATAGGGAGATAAGGCATATCAAACCACCATAGTGATTTGTATTTTCAAATCTAGTAGCTTATACATTAAGTTCAATCGAGGAGTTTGTAGTAGATAATCCAGTCTCATATAAAGAGGCAATTTTCAGGCCAGATTCTAATAAATGGGTTACAACTATGAATGAAGAGATGAAGTCTTTACACAAGAATAGCACATAGGAGTTGGTTGATATATCCAAAGGATAGAAGGTTGTAGGTTGTAAATAGATCTACAAGAAGAAGGAAAGGATTCTCAGGGTTGAGGATGCTAGATATAAGGTACACTTGGTTGCTAAAGGTTTTACTCTAGAGAGAGAGGGGAGGAAGAGAGAGAGAGAGAGAGAGATTTTCTCCCTAGTTGTAAAACACACTTCCATTTGTGTTTTACTTACCATGATTGCTCTATTTGATATGGAGCTTCAATAGATGGATGTGAAAATAGCATTTTTTGCATGGTAAATTAAAGGAACAAATCTACATGAGCCAACCAGAAGGATTCATTATTTTCGAAAAACAAAATCAAGCATATCTCTTAAAGAAGTCTTTATATGACTTAAAGCAGTCTCCCATGCAGTGGTATAAAAGGTTTGATGCATTTATTACCAAGATAGGATACACTAGAAGCAATTTTGATTGTTGTATTATTATAAAAGATATATTGATAGCCTTCTAATATATTTGATGTTGTATGTTGATAATATGTTGACAACCTCTAAGAACATATATGAGTTCAACAATTTAAAAGCTCGATTAAGTGAAGAATTTGAGATGAAGGATTTGGGCAATACAAAGAAGATATTGGGCATGGAGATCATATGGGACAAACACACAGGATTGTTGTACTTGTCTCAACAGGATTACATTGAGAAAGTATTAGAGCATTTTGGATGGATAAGTCCAAGCAAGTAAGTACACTACTTGTATCTCATTTCAAGCTGTTATCAGATGATTCACCGAATACTAAGGGATAAGGTGGAGCACATGTCTAATGTGTTGTATACTAGTACAATGGGTAGTTTAATGTATGCAATGGTGTGCACTAGGCCAAACATTTCACACGTAGTCAGTATTGTAAGCAGGTATAAGCTAAGAAAGATCCATTAGCACACTTTGAAATAGATCGTGAGGTATTTGAAAGGCTAGGTAGACAAATATTTGAGGTATAGTCAATTAAATTATACTACAAGGATTATTGGCTATGTGGATAAGGATTACACAGGAGATTTAGATAGCAAAATGTCCATGACAAGGTGTGTTTTATGTTTCAAGTTGTACAGTCAGCTAGAAGGCCACTCTATAGTCATCTGTTACATTGTCTACAATAGAAGTTGAGTACATGACTTCGGCTAAAGGGGCTGATTGAAGATATAAGTATGGACTTTGAGATCACTTCAAAATATTGTGATAGTCAAAGTGCCTTACACTTATCAAATAATTAAGCATTTTATGAGAGAATGAAGCACATTGATATGAGATATCACTTTGTCTAGGATATGATTTGATTGACAAGGTTAGGATGAAGGATAATTCGGCAAACATGTTGACCAAGGCTATTCTAGGAATGAAATTCAAGCATTGCTTGGATTTGATTAATGTTTGTAGACTCAAATGACAAGCCATTTTTAGGGGTAGAGACAAAGAAGAAAGATGGTGAATTTCAAGTCAAGATGAATAATTATTGATTTTGCCTTGAAATATGGGCTAAATTAATGAGAACCAAAAGAAGAACAAAGCAAAAATGAGTAAGTGGTTGAAATGGGTGCATGGAGGACAGAAAGATTATGTTAAGATGCAAGGCTTGTGAGCCCCAATGCGCGAGACATCCCAACATCAGCACACATACAGAAACTCAGCATGGGGGCACAAGTGTTTTACGCCCCAGTGAAAAGCCAGATAGAAACTTTATGCTGGGGTGCAAGTTTTTTGCACCTCGCTGTATGGCATAGGCCCATGGCTTGTTTTTCGTAGGTATAAATACTTGGTTTCTTTTGGGAAAATTATAGTAGACACATATAGAAGGGTTTTAGACTACTTTTAAGATAGTTTTTTGAGACAATGTCTAAAACAAGGGTGTTTGGTGTTCGTGTGAGATTTGTGGGATTCAAACTTTATACTTACACTTGATTTGAGTTCAATAAAATTCTTTTCTTTGTCAGGTGGATTGAGCACATTACCGAACCACATTAGATCTTGTTCTCAATTGCATTGAATTTTCTTTCCTAGTATTTCATAGTTAGGATTTGATCATTCCAAGTCACAACAGTTAATTTAATATTAATTTTTCCAAATAGTTTGTGTTGTGTGTATATATGTGTGTGTGCGCGCGCGTTCAGTTGTATGAATATAAATGATCTAAATATTTATATCTAATGCATTCAAATTTCTTCACATTGAAAATTTTTCAACATAATGATTTCATATAAACACATAATTTATTTATTTATGAACTCAAGCATCAAGAATTTATTAAATTTTGAACTTTGTACCTCACACATATAAATGTAAAAATGATATCACTCGACATTTGATTAGACACATATGTATAAAATTAAAAGTGTTAGGTTTTGACTGAACCATAATTTTTTTTATATTTAATTCAACACTCATTTATAAAAGAAAATGTCAAGAGTATAATTAATTCTCTAGGATGAGTTTGATTTGAGCTATTAGGGCCTAATAGCGGTTTTAGTGGTGACTTATTTTTCATTTGATACATGTGATTACAATGATCGGGTCAAAGCAAAATTATTTTCGAGCACATGTTGAGCCCATACTAGAGCTATGATTAAAAACTATTAAAATTTTGAGGATGGACTTGAGATTCGTAATCTCTTTATGCTTATGAACATTTTCAGCGATGATTATATCTTTCAAATTGCAAAATGAAATTATCAAGTAAGGGTGTAAATGAGCCGAGTTGAACCCGAGCCTAGCAAGCTTGGGCGTTGCTCATTTACTAATTCATGAGCTCGAGCTCAAGCTTGGCTTGGTAAAGCTCAATAAGGCTCAATTCATATAGGCTTAGATGAGATTGAACTCATTTGAACTCGATGTGCTCTACTTCGTAAGGACTGGATAAGCTTGAGCTCGTTTAAGCTTGAAAAAAAAATTTTAATAACAAACACCATATTATTATTATTATTATTATTATTATTATAAATATATATAATAAAAAGCTCATTTAGGCTTGTGAGCTTGTCAAGTCGAATACTATTGAGCTTGGCTCGGCATGTTTGACTGGTGAACTTAGGCTTGACTCGGCTCGGCTCGACTTGTTTAATTTGAGCCGAATTCAAGTTTTCATCGAGCTGAGCTTGAATCATTAGCAAATAGTCTCATCTCATTTACACCCCTATTACCAGGAAGCCTCCAAAATAATTTTTAGAATTTTTTTTTTGAAAATTAATTTTCAAAATTTAAAATATGAAAGTTTCTCACTTTAGGGCCTAGTTAATATTTTGATGTCTAAGCAGTTTTATTACAAATATTGGTGTACATGCATGTATAAAATGCTTATGCTTCAGTAACAGTTTGATGCATGGTCTATGTATGATATCATGCCTATTCAATTCTTTTCTTGATAATAAAATATGCACTTCCAGGTACTTAGGCAATCACGTTTTGCATGCATGTGCACAAAATGTTGCTAATTCTGGCTCCAACGCATACATCCATGATATGCCTACACACAGGTTTGGATAAAATCTATTTTTCTGACATTCTCTAATCAATATGTTGGATCTTATGTATCAAATATGCCATTAAGTGTGGCGGCATGAAAGAAAAACTAAAATAACATAGCAGTGTATAACTAGCATCAAACATGAGGTAAAAATTTGAATACATTATAGTGTTTAATGTAATGCATAATATTAAATATAAAATTATATTAGCATAAATTATTATAATTTATCACAATTTCATGTGAACCGAGATTGCCATACATTGTTAACACAACCAATCAAATGTAGCCCTAGAAAATACAGAACAAAGAAAATATAATGAGCATGACCCTTTTTTATACCTTTTAGACTAAGATGCGAGTCTTCATTTAGAATTCAAAATTTTGACTCCTAACTCAACAATAGTGCACTTTGAGAATAGAATTTTGTGTGTCTTATTAATCTTAATGATAATTTATTGTGTTTCAATCCGCATCCCAACCATGTTGGAGTTTTAATTCAATTTGAACTTTTGTAAACCTTCTTTTTTTTTTATAAAAAAATCACTTGAACTGTCAGAATTAATAGATTAGCTCGACCCACCCAAAGAGACCTAATAGAAATAATAATAATGATAGTAATAATAAAATAAAATTTTCATCATAAATGCGAGGTAATTGATCATTTTCCATTTCATGAATAATGAATTATTTCTTTTTCATTTTTCAAAGGATGCAAAAAGGGTAATAAGTCATTTTATTTTTTTAATCTTATAAGAGGTTCTCAACAATTTCTTTCTATCAATAATATACATAAGTAGAATACTATTACCATAATTTTGTTCAAATATTTAAGATGAGTTGAACCGACTCATGAACTTCACCAACCAATTCAATTATAGCTTGAATTGAGCTCGAAAAATTCAAGCTTGAGCCCGAGCTTTATAATAAATTGAACCCGAGCCTTGATTTAATTCTTCTAAAGTTCACAAGCTTTTGTCTATTTTTAAATATTTTATATATTAATTAAATAATTACTGTATACTAATAATTTACTTGTTTGTACTTTTAAATACTTTCTATGCATTAATTAAATAACTATTTATATCAATAATTTAATTTTTTATTTTTAAATATTTTATATATAATATAAAATAATTATTATATATTAATAATTAAATTTTATTAAATTAAACTTGATTTCTAACTTGATTTATATTGAACTCGCGAACTCGAGTTCAAATCTTTAAGAGGAAGGCTTATTGATTTCGAATTGAATCCCGAACTCGATATTTTAGGCTCGAACCTCTCGGTTACACCCATAATTTTGTCCAAATAAAACATACCACGAAATGGTGTCTGTCTACATCCACAAAAAGAAAAAGACAACGGATTGCAATAAAGAGCAGGTACCGTGAATGAGGACCTGAGGCATAGCCACAGCCACGTTCACTCCCCTCTTCGTCATCAAACTCTGTATTTAAGCAGGTTCGTCTTCCTCCCCACCCACCTCTCTACCACACACCAATAGCAGTGCATTCAAAAAGAAATTCAAGAGAAATTCTCTTCCCCCTCAAAGTCCAAACAAATACCAATTTCATCTTAATTATTCAAGAGCCCAGCCCTGGATTTCAAGTAAGGCTTCGCGGTCTCGCTTCTTTTTCTGCTTTCTTGAGAGGGGTTAAAACCCGGGGAAGACAAGTTGTCGACAATCACGGCTGTATTAAGAGTAAATCGACCACTTATACATGTCCGAGCAGTACGACGCAAGGGTTGTGTAACCGAGAGCAACCCTTCGCCGCACGGCGGACGTGGCGCTTTGCCCTCTGAAGGCGGCAGCCCCTCCGATCTCCTCTTCCTAGCCGGCGGCGGTTTCTTGCTTTTTTAGCTCCCTACATTATTAACCTTCTAAGTTTATGGTATTCTAATTATTCGATCAAGAATCTGTCCGCTATTACAAGAAAAAAAAGTGTATAATTATAAAGATAGAGATCCAAAGATGATGCTAAGGATTAAGAGGGTACCCACTGTTGTTTCCAACTACCAAAAGGAAGAGGCGGAGGAAGGCGCTCGCCACGCATCTGGCTGCGGCCGAAATTGCCTCAGAAGCTGCTGCCTTCCAGGTAATTGTTTATGCGGTCAATTTGATTCTTGGGTGTTCTTCCTAAGTTTGATTTCGTGGAATTTATTGGGATCTTGATATGGTTAGGGGCAAAGCTACCTTTGTATGCTTTTAAAAAGGCTAGCAAGGTTGTCTGTGAAAAGGGTTCTGCTGAAATTGAGAGTAAAGAGCCTCAAGTTGATTTCTTGAATTCTCTACTTATTGGCCAGGTAATATTTCTTTCTAATAAATTTTTCGACTTTATTGAATTTTCGTGATGATTGTCTGAAATTGATGATTCTTGATGGTAGTGGGAGGATCGTATGCAGAGAGGACTCTTTCGCTATGATGTCACTGCTTGTGAAACAAAGGTATATATATTCTTCCCTGTGTCGTCTAATCTGCAAACTTCTCCCACTTTGAATCATGCATGATTTCTTTAGGTGAATCTCAACAGGTATTTATGTTTCATGTAATTATTTATCAATGATAATAATTTACAGGTAATTTCTGGGGATTATGGATTCATTGCCCAGCTGAATGAGGGCAGGCATCTCAAGAAGAGGCCGACGGAGTTCCGTGTTGACAAGGTCCTGCAGCCTTTTGATGAGAACAAGTTCAACTTCACTAAGGTCGGGCAAGAGGAGGTGCTCTTTCAGTTTGAGGTCAGCGAGGACAATGAAGTCCAGTTCTTTCCAAATGCGCCCATTGATATTGATAACTCGCCTAATGTTGTTGCCATTAACGTATGTTCATACTTTTGAATTGCCCCCTTTGATTTTTTTTTTCCCTTTTGATTCTTTTGCCCTTTTAGCTTTGTAACTGTCAAGCAATTTTAGTGATAGTTAGATGATGGTTGCTTTTGATGATTTAACAGGTTAGTCCAATTGAATATGGGCATGTATTGCTCATCCCTCGGATTCTTGAATGCTTGCCCCAGAGGATTGACCGGGAGAGCTTCTTGCTTGCTCTCTACATGGCTGCAGAAGCTGGGAATCCTTACTTCCGCTTGGGTTACAATAGCTTGGGTGCATTTGCAACCATCAATCACCTTCACTTTCAGGCCTATTACTTGGCAATTCCTTTCCCTGTAGAAAGGGCTCCTTCCAAGAAGATAACCACTACAAGTGCAGGAGTCAAAATCTGTGATATTCTTAATTATCCAGTCAGAGCTCTTCTTTTTGAGGGTGGAAATACTCTGGAAGATTTATCCATTGTTGTCTCGGACTCCTGCATTTGCCTGCAAGAGAACAACATTCCCTACAATGTACTTATTGCTGATTCCGGAAAACGAATTTTCCTCTTCCCACAGGTAAAGATAATTTTATGCCATTTGTTTGTTCTCTTGATTTGCATGTGAATTGTTTTGCATGTCTGTTTTTTAGGTTGTTCAATATCTAACTGTTGGTTTTGTGTGGACAAACAGTGCTATGCAGAGAAACAGGCCCTTGGGGAAGTGAGTTCTGAGCTTCTCGATACTCAAGTTAATCCAGCAGTTTGGGAGATTAGTGGACATATGGTGCTGAAACGAAAGCAGGACTATGAGGAAGCATCTGAGGAAAACGCATGGAGGCTCCTGGCTGAGGTTTCCCTCTCTGAAGAGAGACTCCAAGAAGTGAAAGAGCTTATATTTGAAGCCATTTGCTGCAATATTGAGGAGCAAGTTGCAACTCCTACTATGGATGAGGATTCAGATGTCATCCCTCAATCACATGAAGACGTTGATGCCCTTAAAGGCTCCCAACCTGCTATGGTGCCTGTGTAGTAGAATTGCTCCATTCTAGGCTCAAATTTCTCGCCTTTCTGCAACTTGAACAGTAGCAAAAGCATAGCATGGCTGCAGTTTCCCTTTCAATTGGCCTAAATAATGCAAACTGCATTTGCTCTGTTGTCGTTTTATATGTAATTTGTGTCTAGGTGCTCCACTTAGCCATTTTAATGTGCTTTTTGGGTTGTGTAAATTACCATGTCTTAATGGATGTTTGATTTAGACTTCTAAACTGAATATTTGTCCCTTTTCTTCATTTGAGCTGATTATATATGTTATTAAATTACTGCGTACATTATGATATGGTTAGAAGCTAAATAGATCGCCCAGTTTTTGTGTAGAAGGTTATTCCATTTTTACTTTCTGTTTTGTCATTTTACTGAAAGGGCCTAAAAAAGGCAGCGCTGAAGATCTGCTACATCCTGCCGAGGATCTTCCCTGACCACAAAAGGTTTTAGTCCAGCTTTGGCCTTTTCTAGGGATGGCATATGGATGCATGTAGGTATCACTATTTCAATATGGTTGTGCAGTTGCATCATTCTCCTGCAATCCGGATTATATTCCCCAGTGCCTCTCAATTTCAAACCAAACCAAGAACATCTTTGGAATCAACTTTTACGTTTTGAAGCCCGGATAGATTTATTGCCGGTTTTTCACAAGTGTCTGTTCATCTAAAAGTTTTGCACTGAGAAAACATAACAAGATAATTATAGGAGGGATTAAGCAATTTAATGGACCTCATAAATGAAGGATCATATTATTTCTATAAAGGACTATAGACAAGCATTTCCTGCGAGAGTTATTAGCCAGCCATGGTGGCCACATCACCTCCAAACAAGATTCATACATTACAGAAGATTTCTTAGGAGTGAAACTCTTGGCTCTTGCATTACCTCTCAAAATCATCAGATATGTTTCTGGAGGCAGGTTCGATGACACTAATGAAATCAGCCAAACACTACGTGGATTTCATGGCATATGGGCAAAGAGGCTTCAAGCGGAGCCTGACAATTGAGAGCCACAACAATACCTTTGGTCCCTGCCCATTTTGGTTGTGTGGGTTATTAAACCTGTTGCTATACCAAAAGTTTGCTTCAGTTGACAACTATCTCAAAGACTTTTAGATTCCCCTTGTATTTGGTTACAATTCAAACATAGAGCATCTGTTATTACGTGATTTGCATCCACTTATAGATCTTTCCCCATTTAAACAAACACATTTTCTTGGACCATTATCATTAGAGAGTGAAAGAATCATAAATTCTCCAGTGAGGAAATTTTCCACATCAATCTGTGAGATATTTTCACTAGAAATACTACATAAAATCAGAAATGTATGGTTCAAGTAACATGAATATGTGCTTAAGATCTCCACTTAGTTTCACTCAAATTTCATTTTGGTCAAGACAGATCATCCATGTTCGGATCTAGAATCCACAAATAGTGACAAATTGCTACTTGTGTCTGCTACAGCTCCAATGGATTCCCCTTTGTCCTAGAGGTTTTTTCACTTTATTTACTTTATTCAAATTCAAATGATATGAACAAAATATTCTCAATACTAACTTGCCGAGGTCAATCTTTGCATCTACTGCAGACAATTAAGCCACTCAAATATGCCATCAGATAGTTAAATAACTATTGTCTATCTTGACCCGAAAGATGCAAAGCTGTAGCCACCAGGGCTAAGGATTCAGTTACTGTTTTCATATAGGAGAACAATGATCCCACTCAAAGATGTCAAAAAGTACTCCATTTGTAATCATAGACACGAATCTAAATATCCAACAGGTCTGAGCGACATGCAGATCGGAACCAGCAAATGATTGAAGACATTGTTTACTCTGCACCATAATAATCAAAAAGCACCTTTTTTTGTGGAGGGGAAAGGAGCGGTAAACATATATACGAAAAGTTAGGACAATGAAGAATTGATGCCAAAAGTTTCCTTTCAGCTGGGACAATAAAAACACGAGAAATATAAGTATTTTACCTTCACTAGCACAGTTAAGCTCATGGCAATCAAATAAGTGACTGGTAAAAATCAAGAAGGGTAATTATTTCTGTACTGAAGTGCTCCAAAAAATGAAGGAGATGAAAACTTGATTGCATCTCCCTTGTCTAATTCTCACTACCAATTCCTTAATTTTGTGCCACCAACAACCAAGCAGCCAAAAAATAATAAAATCACCAGGTTAGATAGACTGTGAACCATTAAGATTGCCAATTTGATTTTCAATAGTGACAAAGTTTTCTAAGACTTAAAGGAGAAGACTCGAAGGAGTCAAGAAATTATAAATAGACTGTAAATTGAAGGTTCAACATTAGACAATGCCAACAGATGAAAACCATCCAGCCAACTTCAAACTTAAGAACAACGAGATATACCAGAGATTATCTTTTTCTGGATTCGAAATAATAAATCAGCACAATTATGACAAGAAAGAAAAAACATGCGCAACTCAGCAAAGCGCAACTTTAATAAAACGGAACACCAAAGGATTGTGGCCAAGTACCTAAACACAAAAACAGGTGCGTGTACCATTTGGCAGCTCAATGAATTCATTTCTTTACAGGTTCCTCTTCCTTATCTCCATATCTACGCTTAAACTTGGCAATCTGTCCAATGCTTTGAGCCATCTGTCGCTTTGCTCGGAAATGATACACTTTCCCGACCTGGTGAATCCTGGTCATCATCACATTCATCAGGCGGCCACTTTGGGTCACATAAGATATCCATTGCATCTGAGGGTGAATTCCTTTCTTCATCTTCTACTAAGGAAATTCACAATTGACACACAACTCAACTATTGATCCCAGAAATTCAAAGGAGTAAAAAGGTGAAAAATGAAAGGGAATCCCAATCGTTACTTAATGGGAATGCTATAGCATGAAAAAATGGTCAAATATTTGGTATAGGACGGTAAATTCAGAGTCAGTGGGTCAGAACTAATTCAGCCGAGCCGAACCCTTTGGGGCATATCATCAAACACATATAAAGGCAAGTTGAAAAGAACAAATTGCCCAAGCCCTTCATATAAATGATATTATACAATTGAAAAACGAAATTATTCGACAAGGAATATGAAAATACATGAGATACAATTGCCGGGGAAAGAGGAACGGCAGACTGACCTTTCTTCGGTGGATTTTCTTGGTTGGGCGAACACTGTCCAGAAGTCACTAGGGTTTAAGCAGAGGGTATAAAAGCCCTGCTGTCAATAATCAGTGTCCAGTTATTACTATCAGGGCAATGTCTCATGTCAAATGTGCTGTCCACGCTCCAAGAAACACTATCCCCACTCCAAAGAGTCCGACCAAACCAAAACTTTATCCAGCAAGGGAATTTCTTCGGGCAGGACTAGTTTTGCTCGTTCCAGCTTAAAAAGAAATTTCAATGTCCAATATGACCTTTTTCTTGTTTTCTTTTTCCTTTTTTCGGGGGAGAAAATATGAATATGAAACTTAAAATATTATGGTATTTTCGGACAGTTTTATGATATGTGAATATTTTGAAAAATACCAATATGCATTGAATGTAAATACAATACCATAACATTTGACTTGTTATAAATTAAGTAAAATAATTGAAGACGTTGGTATTTTTTGATATGTTTCACAAAGAATTGATTAAAAATCAAAAAAATTAAAATTAATTCAAAATAAACTTTTCTAACATTAATCAACTTGTTTCTATCTTCTTGAGTATTTTTATTTTTGAAAGTTAGGTTCATTTTGTGATAATATTGTGGCTCATAAAATGAAAATTAAATATATCTCAATGTATAACAATGATTTTGTCTTCGATGTAATCATTGTTATATCTCTATAAATTTATCTTTGATAATTTCTCATATCTAAATAATTTTTTTATTTATACTTTGTTATCTTTATAAATTGATAATAAATCGAATATTTATTTTAGAAAATCAAATTCATCTTAAATAGTGAATAATTGTATTAATACCATGTTGCATGAAAATTTTAGGAACTGTCATCACTATATATTCAATATTTAAAGTGTATAGTATTTGCATCATCATTTTTTAGAGTTGTTAAAATTTGGATAAGTTTCATAATTTTAGTTTTTAATATTTTATATTTTATTTATGTTATAAACATCAAGTACATTAAATATTAAAAAATAAAACACACACTTACCTATATGATCAATAAAATATAGGAAAAATTACTAAAACCACCTTAAAATAAATTTTCATATATTAAAGATCCATAAAATGATTTTCAATCTAAAAAATCCATTTCACAAACTTTTTTTTCCAAAAAGTCCAATTATTAACTTTTACTCTATTTTTGAACAAAATTACTCTTGAATATCTCACAATAATTTTTTTTTATTTATCAAAATTAATTCTTTTTAACTCTCTTTGTAGTAAAAAAAAAATAGTGAACTTATTTATGAATTTAAAAAAAAAATAGTCTTTTTTTAGTTCATTTCATTTTAGAATTTAGAAGTATATTTACTATAATATATATTTAAAAATTAAAGAAATATATTTCTTCAAAATTGTTAATTTATTAAACTTAAGATTATTGTCAGTAGAAATCAATTTTCAAAAAAATGGAAAATTTTTATATTAAAAAAGTTAATTCATTAAATTTTTGAATTTAAGAAAAATTAAGGATAATTTAAAGAATTTAATAAACAAAGAGCAATTGAGTCAAAAAATTACTTACTGGGTTTTTGGAGTAAAAACTTCATGGAATGAGTGTTTGAGGTTGTCTATGGTCCTAACTACATGGTTTTTATTTATTATCATGTACGGTTTTGTTTTATAACAAGTGGCATTTTGTTTAGATAAACAAAATAGAAATAATGTAAAACAATTACCCTTTTTTAAGTTAAATACCACAATTGCCTTTTTTATTTGTTTAACCCTAACATTTAAATTTGTTTAATATCATATTTTCTCAATTTCCTCAAATGCCAAATTTTATGTTTTTAGAAAATATAATAAAAAGTACAAAAAATTATTTTTTAATAATATTAGGTAGCGCAGTGCCTTAAAGTTTTTCTTTTTCTTCTCTATTTGCATTATTTTTCTTCAAATATTTTGTTCTATTTATCGTTTTCTACTTAAATATTTAGTAGACAAAATTATAAAGATGCATCTTGTTATTTAAATATTTAATATACAAATTAAATTAATAGAATTTAAAAACATCATTTGTTTTAAGTATATGAAAATTACTATATATACAATGCATAATCAATCATATATACATTTTTGTCTATAAATACATATATATGTAAATAAACAGACATACACATAAATATAAATATATATATATATCACTCAATACATAAATATATATAAATATAATATACATATATATACCCCTAATCCTCACCCCAACCCCCAACATCCATCCCCTTGTGGCAGGCGGCTGGCACCGCCTGGCCTTGCCATTGGCCAAACAGCAACAACTTAGCTTGTTTGGGGGTAGGAGTAGGAGGACACAAGGGTGTTGGGTATTGGAGGATTGTTGGGGTTGGGAGGCTCGAGGAGGGTAGGGGAGGAAAAAGGGGTTTAATTTACATTTAAATTTTATTTTTTTCAACTTTTTACTAATTTTATATTTAGATTATTAAATATGACTTGTTGAAATTAAGGATCAAATAAAGACTAAATGTGAGATAAAAAAAATTGAACAAAGGATAAAATAGTATTTTAAGACTAAACAAAATAATTAGTAAATTATTTAAATAAAATAAAATTAAAATTATTTTAAAATAGATATAAATGTATGGTTGTGATATGTTCATTTAAAATTAATGCTAAAAAGATGCTTACATAATAATAGGTAAAATAAAGTGATTAAAACAATAGAAAAGCCCATTTGACATTTGAATTTGAAAAATATTTTAATGAGTTTTTTAAATATAAAAATATATTTTGAAGAGTTTTTAGTAGGGTTTGTTAAAATATGTGTAAAAGATTAACTTATACTTGAAATAAAATTTTTGAAAGTTGAAGTAAAATAAATAGTAGATGTTTTGTTTATGCCAAACCCTATTTTTGGTGCACCGCTCCACCTCTAAAATAATTAGCTTTAAAAAACCCTCACTGGTATTGATGTCAACAATTCAGTGTATTACCAGTAATCGCCTAACTATCCTTAAAGATTAAGTAAGCTCCTCCTCCCATACTGGTTTCTCTCTTCTTTACATTTGTGTATGCGTATCTCTATATGTATTCGTGTTTACTTATTCCTACCATTGTTGGGTTTTTCAAATTTAGACTTGTTACATATAAATTCTGAAAAAATTTCCCTTGATTTTGGAAAATTAAAAATAATAATTGTGTTGCTTTGATAATTATGTCAAGGGCTTTAATTGAACGTCAATGAAAAACTTATACAAGCCCTCTTGATTTGGTTGTTATGTTTATTGTGTTCTCATTCTTGTTTAGGTCTACAATGATACCTACAGTTGGCTTGCTGGTGCTCTTCTGCTCATTCACAAGTTCAAGAAGCATAGCAGAATGAGTTTCTTTCTTGGCAATGAGTTGTTGAGTTATCAAAAATCTCCAAGTAGTTGCTCCAATGTAGGACAAGTGAGATCTTCCATTGAAAGCAACTCAAGTATAAGAAGAGTTTGGTTTGGTTTGAATTCACCTAAAATAGTTAGGCTCTTATTAGTATCTTAGAAAGGATTAGCACTAGAGTCAACAGTTGTAGTGTGGACATTTAACACACATATGCAATTTCTTCCTCAATGCCAGCATTATTTTCCAATCTTAAATTGGTTTTGTCTTCAAATAATAGAAAATAATATATTGTCTTCTACATGAGCTTTCATACCTCTTTTACCATTACATTTGTTATTGTTATGGGTGTTACCAAAGTGCCTCAGATATCACCTGAAGAGACACTACAAGAACTTCTTCTATAAGGGCAGATTGGGTTCAACAACCTCATAAGATAAATATTTGGTTTTTTGTAATTTAGAGGAATTGATTTCAAAAGGTTCATCGTTAGTGATTTAAACTAACCATTATTTGCATTTTTCTCTATCATAATTGTTTTTAATATATTGTCCTGAATAGAGCTTTAAGTTTTTTGTAGGTTGTTTTGTTCATTCTAATGGCATCTTCATCCACATTTTCTGCATGGACATTGAATGGTGGTATACTTGCTCTGAAGGCATTAAAGAGCAATGCTAAGTTTATTTGCAATTACCTGAATAGTAGGTTTAAACAAACTCTTTATTCTATGTCTAAATCTTCATCTGCTGACTTGTCACATTCATGGGTATCCTTGAATGATAAAGCAATTGATTGGACATGAGGAAAGTTGTCTCTTAGGAGTCGAGTTTAATGTAGGGCACTGGAGGTTGAGACTAAACCTTTTTTTTCACTAGAGAGTAAGTTTCAACTTGAAGATGTAATTGAAGCTCAACAATTTGACAAGGATGATATGGCACTTGAGATGGAGAAGATTGAGAAGAACTCTACTGGAAGCCAAATTCTTAAGGGATATCTAATGGCCACACTATTTTATGATCTCTAAATGAGAACAAGGCTTTCATTTGAGTCTGCCATGAAACATTTGGGTGGGGAAGTTTTTACTATAGAAAATGCATACAAACTCTCATCAACACCAAAAGAGAAGACACTTGAAGCTAGTCACTCTTTTAGTTACTTTGAGTTTGTCTTATAACCCTTTAGTTCTGATGTATAATGGTCTTTATATCCTATAAGAATAGTTGAAGGGCACTTCAATAAAATTGTGATGAGACATTTTGAAAGTGGTGTTGCCAGAAGGGCAGTAGTGACAGCTAGTATTCCAATTATTAATGATGGAGATAGACTTGGGCAACATCATACTTAGGTTTGCAAACTGAATTCCTTTTTTAGACAGTTATATTTTTCTTAATCAAGTTTTTGAAAATCAATGTATCTTTTATGCCACTTTTACTAATTCCTACCTACACTCACATTGAAACTTGCCCCTGAAAAGAAGAAAGAAGAAACAAAGAAATATATGTTATCTCTTGGCAGGAATATCTGTGAGTACATCACACAAGTTGATCCATTGTAAAAATTGCAACTTGACAATTTTTAATTTACAAGGATGAATTTATTTTGTATTTTTATTCTCAAGATCAGTTATTAAATTGAATTTGGGAATTTAATTAGGCACTCTTAATTTTCACTTTAAGTGTCGCATGAAGGAAATTTTCTCTAAGTTCTTTATCTGTGTATTGGTTACTTGACAATGACTATAAAGAACTCTATGTTGAAGCTTATTTTTGTCTAGGTATAGTTATTGTCGTTGTTGTATTATTATTCTGGCTTGCCACAAGTTTGAACTTTTCAAATGAGCCTATTTTTTATCAATCCATATCAGTCTGGATTGTCTAAGTGCTCAATAAAGAAATCTAGAATGACACTCATTTTCTTCCCTAATGGTGCTCATTCCACTTGGAAAAAGAAAAAAAGAAAAGGTAGAATGGCAAGGGAACAATTTAAGTTGTTACTACATTTGATGAATTTGTGTGTGTGTGTGTTAGTCTTGTAGATTTTAACAATATATAGTTGGTGTTATCTTTTTTCATATGGATATCTTGGTGAAGTTGGTTTTGTCACTTTACTATTTTCCATCGTACTTTTTTACTTTGCTACCCTCTCCTTACTTTATTTTCTTCATCCTATGTGTGTGTGTGTATATTTGTTTTAATGTGGTTGTGTTGGAGGTAGGTGTGTGCAAGAGGTGGCCTAAATTTTTTTTGAAGAGATTATGCTATAGTATAAACTTAATTATTTATTTTCAAGTGAATATAAGATTAGTATTTTGATTTCTTTACATGAGAACTCTAATGCAAATATCTCAGTAGAACAATGATGCCACAAATAAATGAATCAGATGTAACTTGGTAAATTTACTATGTTGATCCTCTATGTTTATTTGCTTGGACCGAACACTTTAGAGCATAATACTAAGTAAATGATGCATTATATACTAGATCAAGGATGTAATGGGTATTTTATGTATGGTGTTAATGCAATTTTGGGCTTTTTGTGTCATATTCATTTTACTTTATTTAATTTTTGATGAATAACTTCCATTTGGTGATCATTAGCCCCTGCTGGATGTGTACTCTATTCAAAAAGAGATAGGAAAACTTGATGGAATGAAAGTAGGACTTGTCAGAGATCTTGCCTATAGAAGGGCAGTTCGCTCACTCGCCTATTTGCTAGCCGAGTACAAGGATGTTAAAATCTACTTTATCTCACCTCAAGTAGTAAAAATGAAGGTAACATAAGAGTTTGAAGATGTCTATTTAGAAGGTGTCAATTTTCTAATGGGAACTTAATTTATCCTACAACAAATCAATTTGGAAAAAGATAATTTCGTCAATATATATATAGCATGACATTAGGTCCAAGTAACAAATACTTCCTGGTGAGTAATTCTTTTTTCTTTTTTCTTTTTTGTCTAATTCTAATTTCATGATGACATTAAAGATTATATAACATCTAATAGAGTTGAATGGGAAGAGAGTGAAAATTTGATGGAGGTGGCTTCCAAACATGATGTGGTGAATCAAACCTATATTTAGTGAGAAAGATTTGGAGAAAGAATTGGTCTTTGTGAAAAATCTTGAGAAAAATACATTATAAATTGGGATATGTTGGATGTGATGAAGAAACATGCAGTTGTAATGCATCCTCTACCTGGGCTTAATGAGATTAGCTTTTTGGCTTTCTATTGTGCTTATTGTTTTGCAGTTTGTTTGTTCTTTCAAACTTGCTACCTCTCTTTTGTCCTGATTATATGAGTTTTATCATCCTTAGACCAAGTTCAAATAACTATTGATGTGGATATTGATCCATGGGTTGCCTATTTTAGGCAAGCGAAGAATAGTCTCTATATTTACATGGCTTTTTTGAAGCTTTTACTTGTTGATTGGTAAAAGAGATGTATGTTTTCCACAAATTTTCAAGTGGATTTCCTACTTGGCCTTTGGGGACACAAAGTTGTGAAAGGACTACTTTTCTCGTCTCTTCCTCAATCTTAGACTTTGGCATCTGCATTGCCAGTATTCTAGTGGTTGCATTAAAACTTTCAATTAAAATTTTTGGTTGATTCTAGAAAGAAAATGCTAGCAATTTTTTTGTTGAACTATAATTTTAAATGCTTGGGATTGAATTTCAAAGTAATTTAAGAAAAAATCTATTGAATTAATTGAAATTCTGCTGCTTGAGTCCTTCTTTAAGTGTAATCAAAGTAATTAATACATATATTTCATGTTAACCGTGGATCTTTTTCTATCATCATTTTAGAACTCCTTTTGAATTTCACAGATTAGGAAAGCTTTATGCAAATTGGCTTGTAGCTAAATTTTCCACTGCACAGTCAGTGTGCACATATAATCTAGAATAGTTATGTACACAAATCATGAGAATCTAAGCAAGGAGTTGATTAGTATAACTTGGAGAGTGGCATGGTCTACATTTGAAGTTGGGGAACTATTACATTTGCTTGAATTTCTACTTCTGAGTTTGGCATAGAGGATGTTGAAGTTTTGATAATGTTATGAAGAGCTATTGGGACTTTGAATTTTGCTGTTGTACATAAATGCTTTACATAGGGCATGAAAATCTTGTTGCTGAAGGCTCTTGTTGCTTTAGGCCTGGTAATTAGTTAACGTAAGAAGTGTTTTGGATGCTAGCAAATTATTGCTGAGATGAAGTTGATTTGAGCCAAAACCTTGTGTTCGGAAGGAATTTTGAGTGGTTATGGATGAATGCTAAGCAACCTTTTCCCCTCTAAAAGTTACTTATTTAGCTTGCTGTGAAACTTTTGCTGTGTTTGATTATTTATTGAAACAGGAGTGGGAATTGATGTAATTGAATTTTACATGTATGAAAACCTTTGTGCTGAAAGCTAGAAGGAGATTAATGCTTGGATTAAGCTTTTCAAACTGAATTTTGGTGTTTGGGAAATTGGTTTGATGTTCAGTTTTATAATCATATCCTGCTACTATACAAAAGTTATGATCCTATGATGTTATTTTCTGTGAAGTTGTTGGACTTTAAGTTTTGCACAGCATGACTAAGAGCTTATGAAAAAGAAGTTTTGAAATGAGGAGAGCTTTTTGTTGTGAATGGGTAGCCTTAGTCTCTCAGGGCTTCTCAAAATTTGGGAGCTTGTTGATGACAGATTCACTGCTGAAAGGTTCTAGTGCAATAAGTCTAAAAATGTAAGCAAGAAAGTGGCTAACATAACTTAGATAAAGTGGCATGATGTGTTGTATAGATTCGTATTTATATTCGATGTTTGGGGACTGCTACATTTGCTTGAATTGTTGCTAACTACTAGGTTTGTCAGTAAATGCTGGAGCTTTAAAATTTTTGATCTAAGAGCTGATGTGGGGATTTAAATCCTATACTATGCTACTTAAGGTTAAAAAATTATGCTAAGATTTGCTTGAGTAGAGACTCGATGTGGCACTGTTGGTCATTGGTACAATGGGTAGATTATGTCAAAATTATTGACATGAGGAGTTCGACCCTTTGTCTGACAAAGGCCTAAATTTAAACTGTTGAAAATTGCACAAAGAAGACTTAATACCTAGATTCTTCATTGTGTCCCCTCTTTCTTAAGTTCTACATGAGCAAAATTGTCGCTAAAAATATTTATTCTACTCTTTTTGTTAATAATAAAAAATAGAAAAAAGGTGTTCTTTTTAAGTTTGTCACAAACGCTCTCTCACACAATTGAAACCAGCCTTGGAGCCGACATAGGCCATGGCCCATACTTATAAGTCGGTAAGTTTTCAAATGACGGACTTCACAATGTCGTTGAGATCTCTCTAACTTACAACTGTGAAACCTTACCCCCTTCTTCAATTCATCAACCAATGATTTCCTTATTATTACAGATTCTAATTGTTCATTATAAAGTAAAAGATTAATTATTGTAGTGAGAGGTAAAAAAGTGAACTGAACAAAAAAAAATATGAGTGCTTTTAGGGCATACAAGCAAATATTCGAATTGCATGGGTCGTGGAGCCATAATCTCTACATAACAATTGTGAGGGTCATTTTGGGTACCAGGAGGCTCCATGGTGCACTTTAGAGGCCTTGTGCCTTGCTAATTTCAACCGCACCGTCATATGCTAAAATACACCTACTTTTCGAAGAATGCTTAAGCAAGTTCTCAATTTTATTTTTGATTGTTGATTGTTGGAAATTATTGCTATCACATTCTGATGATGCTTAGAGCAAATCTTTACTATTGTTCTTTATCTTATTATGTTTTTTCATTTCTGAGTTTAGGTAAAAAGGGTGGTTGTGATTGAGAACAAGGAAGTGTACAATATTCAAAAGCAGAAAGAAGCCAATCATCTAGTTCTACACTCGCCCTTGGTTATAAATCACATTCCAGCACAAACTAGTGATTTTTCATCACTGAAATCCTTGAATGGTTGGTTTTTTTATTTTCTACAAATAAATTGTGCCTAATTTGTTTGGTGTGAGTGATGACATCAATTTGAGTGTGTGCTTTTGAAACTTTGCATGGATGTTTGGTAGTTTATGGAAATGCTTTCAAGTCTAAAAGTTGTCTTGTTCACTTTTAGTTTTAAGAACATATAACAATATTCTTGGGAGTACAATATTGTAAAATCTCAACCCTTTTTCAACTTTCTTAGTACCTAATTGATTAAATTTATTTTATAAGTAGTTTACCTTTTGTTTGGTCTCATAAGGATTGTCAAAGTTTGTGATCGTGTGCTTGTGTCATGCTGAGTTTTAGTTATTTTAGTTAGATTGTTGCAATTGATACTATGAGACAATGCTCAACAAAGAATTCGATATATTTTGGCTCATTTATGCATGCTTTTTGGTGCTTTATTACTATTATTTCTCACATGTAATTCTTGATCCTATCCTTCCATGAAGTATGATGCTTGCAACAATTTGGGATCTTGCTTCAAAATAATATTTTATCTTCTTATGTGACTTTCTTTTGTTATAGAATGCCCAAGTGCACGTGGAGGCGAGATTTAAGTATAAACAGGTTAACATTCACATGCCAAAACTTGTAGTATTTGAACTTCTAGAAGCTAAATTCGTTAAAGAAGTTATTTTTGTATGATGATAGTAAGAGAGTTTATTTTAGAATAATAGAAATAAAGATGTTCTCGAAATTGTTTAGGATGTGCTTAGAACTATTTTCTTTGCTTGGTTTATGTTTTGATGCTTGTTCCTCTTCTACTTTTATTATAAAACTCATCTCTGGTTTTCTTTGTATTCTTATTGCTTTTATGACTACTAATTTCTTTACATTTTCACAAGTTTATGTGAGGAAACCAATGGTAGACTACGTGAAGTAGTGGAATGGGAGCTACCCTTTTCCATTGCATGAAAGATGGCAAAAATTCCTACGAGTGGTGCTGTGTTATAAGTGCAAGCTTCAGTTTGAGCGAAGTTATCTCTTTTGTCTTTGAATTTATCTTTTCCATCAGGTCCACCAACCAAGGCTCCAATAAGAACATTAGGGTTGGGAGCATCGCTTCCAAACCAATTATGATAACCCTGCATGCATCCCACAAAAACCTTGCTATCTTTGTACGATGTCATGGATGCTCCCCTGTGGTGCACTCGTTTTGGATAGACAGGTCCATAGCCAACCAAGTAGCTGACTCCTACAGGATTAGAGCCCAGAATGTAGTCCACTTGTGATTTGACAAAGGAAAGGATCTCATGGGATCCCACTAAACCTATATGGCAGTTGAGCATTTGATTGGTGAAATGGAGGTGATTAGAGTAAACTGTGAGCACCAGTGCTGCATTGGAAACATACTGCATGTTGTTCCATTGGCGAGTATATAGGAGCCCACCTTGGGTACGCTTCACGTTAGTGGAATTATTCTTGTTCAAGCAAGCACAAACATAGTGTTCTGCCTTTAAGCGGTATTCTTGGAGGATCTGAGTCTGTTGTTTGTTTTTCCCCTCCATTGGCAACTAAATGATTAATACAAAGTTGATCAATAACATGGTAGAATCTTTATTATATCCATCATTAAATAATAAAAAATTAAGAGAGAGATTGAGAGAGAGAGAGAAAAAGAGAGAAAGATTGTGGTGGGGGGGAAAGGTACCATAGCAGCAATAATTTGGAGCCCTGCATACTTAATATCCCAACTAAATTCAGTAATGGCCCAAGTGATCCCACCAAAAGACTCAGCATTTTCAATAGCATAGTTGAAGTAGCTTATGTTGTTAGTGGCCTTGTATAGCCATAAGGCTGCCCATAATAACTCATCCATGTATCCACTTATCGATGTGTAATACCCCTTTGCTACTTGAATACTAGCGTCATATCTCCCTTTAAACTTGTCAGCAAACTCAAACAACTGCAAACGCCACCCAACCCACAATTTTAGTATCAATATTTATCATTTTTTAATTTGCATTTACTAGTAAATATTGATATAAAGAACAAATTAAAAACATATTGAGATAACTTATGTGTTTATCATAAATATCAAGCATTATGTTCAAATTTATCATTAAATATAAAAGATCAATTTGGCAAGATATTATACTGTAACATATGTTGTGAGAAGTTTTGCTCTTAACTTTAAAAAAAGAAAAAGAAAAGTGTTAATGGATGAAAGGAGGAGAACAACTTTATAATCTTTATCAATGCCCTCAACTTCTTTTAGTGTAATAAAATAAAATTTGGTATCTTTACATTTTATTAAAAAATTTAGATGCATGCAATGTGGTTCAAGTGAATTAAATGAAATCCAATTCTTATAGTACAAAAAAATTATTTTAACTTGGTGTTGATACATATTATAAAAAGAAAGATTAATTAGTTAAGCTACAAATATTAGTAGTAAAAATGCAGGGTAAGACTAGATTGTCTAAAAACATCTCATTATCTAGCTTAATTACCTGTTGTGCATGCTCTAATAAAAGATGAGAGTAATGTGGGTTTGTTCTCCTAAACAGAATTGAGGCGGCCGCCATGGCCGCTGCCGTCTCCCCCGCAACATCGGACCCTGGGTTCTCCTCGTCCACCTTGTAAGCACGGCGAGATGTGGTCATGTCCTCAGGTCGCTGCCAACAGAGGTGGTCGGTTTCACCATCACCTACCTAATCACCAACATCATTAATTTTAATTATGGCCCTTGCATATTATCTCAAAAGGTAGGAGAAAATTAAGTAATTCTTGACATTGATATATAAGACTTGTGTTAATGTGAATCGGGAAACAAGGGTCTGAAATTTTGGACCTATCTAGAAATTTAGGGTAGTACAGGCCTTCTACAATCAGATAGGATTGGTATCTATTTGACGAATTTGAACCATACACTATTTTTAAAGAGATCTAAACCATTCAATTGGTACGAATGTGAAATAGTGTAAGAGAAATATTTATCCTTGCACAAATAACAATAACAAAAACAAAAAATTACTATTTGAACTAGCGACTATTTTGGTATTTACATAAGAAAGTAATTGTCATCTCAAATAGCTACTTCTTGGTAATTTATTTATCGTAACATAAATTCATTATGATATATTTATAAACACAATAAAACAACAACAACAAAAATATGAAATGAGAATGGAAATAATTATTGTGCAAATAAATTATCTTGAATATAAATATATTTATTAGTGAATGGACTAAAAATTTTGAACATTTGATGACGCTATATTAAGATCAAAATATTTACATAAATAAATTAACTAAATAAAATTAATGTCAAAACTTGATAGTGATGTCATTATAAGTATAGCTACACGCTTCTTAAAATTTAATATGAAAAATTCAAAAATATTCCAAAAATTATCGCTACTAGTGTTAAAGAGAAAATTTTGAATATTTAATAACTACATTAATTAAGATTAGAATATTTACATAAATAAATTAGCTTAATAAAACTAATGTCAAAATTTGATAGACATGTTGAGGTATAGCTATATGTTTCTTTAAATTGTAATATGAAAAATCCATAAATATAATGTACAAATGGTCGCTGCTAATGCTAAAGAAAATAGGGTTAGTATGGTCATTAAGCCTATCTATGTGATGTTAACATCAAAAGGACAATCATATCAAATGATTGATTACTATATCTTATTGATTGGGATCTAACCAACAGATACGACCTTACCGAACTACAGAAAATCCCTAGTAAGTACTACTGCTCTTTCCAAGATTCAAAACCACTTCATTGTTCCTCAAATCTTCTTTTTCTTTTTTTTTTGTGGGAGATTTATGTAATTTTCTCTTTATTTTTGAAGAAGTTAGCAAATTAAAAGAGAATTGAAGACATAACATCCAGAAAATTATTAAAAAAAGGATTACCTGAGCCCATAAAACATGAGGATGAGTATGTGCTTTGATGAAATAATCAGTTCCCCATTTGATGGCTTCAAGGGCATGTTGGAATTCACCAACGGCAGCTATTTGATCACGAAACTCCATAACGCTCCATGATAGCAGTGTAATCGTATAGGCCATTGGCAGCCCAAACTTTACATTATCACCAGCATCATAGTAGCCTCCCACCAAGTCCACCTATATATTCCCAATAATAGCATGAATCAATTAGCAACCACAAGAACATTATACAATGCTTTAAATGCTTTTAAGAAACCAAAAATATATAAAGATGAAATATAGATTAAAATAGATAACTAATGAACTGATATATAAAAATATGAATCTTATGTTTAGATATATAGCCACATACCCCTTGTTCGAGGCCATCGGTGAGGCCAGAGTGGTGGCGCCAAGTGACTCTTTGGTTGTGTGGTAAGTGGCCAGAACGCTGCGTCTCGAAGTAGAGGAGGCTCTTGGAAAGGGCATCTCCGTAGTCAAAGGAGTGAAGAAATGGAAGCATGGAAAAGAGTGAAAGTAGTAATGGTAATGCTAAGAAGCATGGAAAGAAGTGTGCTAAAGACTTGCATTGGCATTGCATTATCTCCCCCCGTTGTTTGTGAACAATTTAATTTCTTTCTTTTTCTCCAAGTATATATAACTTTCAAAGGCACGTGAATTGAGGTATATTTTGCATGAAAATCAGCTTGATTATCTTAATTCTATAGTTCTATATGGATTTGAGCTCGGATCATTATTAAATCATTAGCTCGAAATAGCCCAACATAAATTATAGCCTCATGTTTATGTATTTTTGTATGTTTCATGTGGGTAAAGTGAATTTAAAGAGTAGTCTCATTGAGGGAAAAATTAGATTTTTGAGCTTATGGAGCTATGGAGTATTTTTAGAAATTTTAGCATACAGATAGAATATACTTGAAAGAGCAAAAGTGTAATGGCCCCTAACCACGACATACAATTATGACACTTCTATTATTAGTTTTTTTCCATTCAAGGGAAGGAGAAGTGAATGCTGCTCATGCTTCTTGAAGAGCACAAGGGGATTTTGAATGTTACAAGTTAGGAAGTACTACCAACCTTTTTCTTTTCTGGATATTATGCTAGTAGTTGGCTATGTTCTATTTTTTTAACCACCATACTCAAATCACGATCTATATGGTTTAGGTATATATATATTTTTTTACCTTATCTAGTAGATTCTAAGCAAAGTTTAAAAGATTTTAATAATCATTAAATTTTATTAATAACGTGGACATAGATCTTGGGCTTGGTACTTTCAACTGAGCTTTGGAAATTAATAATTGACTCAAAAGTTCATTAAAATGGGTTGAATCATTAGATTAAATTAATAGACCAAGTCTGTATAAATCTTATAAATTTTTCACATTTTGAACTAACTTAATTTAACAAGTTAAAGTCAGGAATGTTAGAAAGACTTGGGCCCAAGCCAAAAATCTAAACGGGGTAGCTCAAAATGGAGGAAACCTAAAAAAGGGCAAATCTCAATTTTATAAAATTAGGAGGTTCATCATGATAAGTGGAAGAGTTCTCCTTGTTGAGTACCACTACAAAACTGGATATAGTAGTTTATAGTAGTTTATAAATACTTTACAAAAATCCCAGCTTCAGAGGCATTTTTGTAATTATTTCTTTATTCTTCTAGCACATTAGACTCAATTCTAATTTTGATATGGAATATTAAGTTCACAGAAGTTAAAAAAATAAAAATAAAAATAAAAAAATCAACAAACAAAAAAAAAATCCCAATAAATTAAATAATTAAAGGAATAAAAAGGTTAGGGAGCACAATTCACTAACTCACAAAGAGAGAATCAAAACCCTAATGGACTAGAATCCACTTAAAAAAAAAAAGACACTACAAACACTAATTTCAAAAGAAAAATTGAGCACAAAAAATTATTTGCAAAAAAATTGAAAACTCCTTGCATCTCATTCCAAAAAAAATAGGATCTCTGAGTTCTGCTAATTATCAAAGAGGATCCTAACACCATTTCCATACAACATCAAACTTAAATATCAAAATGTTTCCATTGAGAAAATTTTTTAGTACTTTAATGCACCTTCTAGATTGAGAGAGTGAAATATAGTAGTGCAATGTTATTGGTTTAATATGTGATGTGTCTCGAGATCTTGAGGTCACCTATTGAGCCGATCTTTGCAAAATGACCTCAAACTCAACCTCATTCTGCACTAGTAATTCAAGCCTCTAACCTGACCACGAAAGCACACATTAAGCTAGCTAAGGGTTTCCGATACTTAAGTTAGTGAATGATTGAGGTGATCAAATGCGAACTCAAGAACTGAATAAGAACTCAATTTATGTGTATAAGAATAGCACGACATGTTATTATGCATTTTCCCTTATATATAGATGGTGAAATATCCTTTTGGTATAGTTCCCGATGAACATTTCTTGTTCATTCAATCTAGATGCAATCAATGACTTAAATTCTAGGTCATGGCCCAAGTAGATTTAAGTCAATTCAGGATCAAATAAAAAGATATGGATCTCCATCCTATTTGGGCATTTTCTTAGATTTTAAGGGAAAAATAGTTCATTTGGTGTAAATCATTACTTATCCTCATCAATATAGATAAGCATCACTATAGACTGTGCATTGAAGTTTATGTAGAAAATAAGGGGAAACAGTGAAAATGATGAAAAAAAAAGGTATGCAATGATATAAAAGACATGAAAATGAACTAAAATGATAGGATGGTGGAGAAATGGTGCACTATTCCAGTAGCTTATACAAGATTGCTCTTACATGTAAAGGCGCTACGCTGTGTGCTGGGTTGCACACTAAGTTGCAAGCATGCTACGCCTTGGCGCTTGCCCATATGGGCAACTTATGAGGCACAAGTTTTGAATGCTTGGGTGTGCGATATAGGCCCATGGGCTTTTCTAGTCATCATTGTGGTTTTACTGAACTTTTTATCCTATTAGTTCTAAACTATTTTTGAGAGAAAATCATCCAATGGATTTAGATATGAAGAGTTGGGTATTCTTGTGAGATTTGTGGAATTTGAATTTGCAATTAGTACTTGATTTGAAATTGATAAAACTTCATCTCTTCGTCCATAAAGTAGACTCATGCCAAACCATGTTAAATTTTTTGTTTTGTTTCCAAATTTTTTTATAGATATTTCGTAATTATTATTACTTGATCATTTTAAGTTACAACAATTACCTATAGAGAATTTTTTCTTTCTTCTTTAATTGGTTAATCAAATAAAACTGAAATGAATTATATTGCTTGCACAGTAAATAGTAATTAGACTGGCAGTCCCATACATTAAACAAACAATAAGGCCTAACATATACATATAGTCACACTAGCTTTTTGTATTAATATAGATCGGTCAAACAAAATTTTTATTGACAATTGAATTCAAGAAACGTTACTATTATTATTACTTTAACAAAGTAAAGATGTGTTTTAATCTTGTTAAGAGATATATGGGACCATAGCTCACAACAAAGCTTCAAGAAAGGCTGTGATCACTGTTTAAAAAATCGAACTAGATCGAAGGGTTGGACCAGTTTGATCAGCGGCTGCTTTACGAACATGTCCTATTTTGAGTAAAAGCCAATAGACACAAAAAAGAAAAAAATTCATATTTTGTGAACTGTATGAATCAACAGTCGGACCGTTTGAACCATTGAACCATTCACAGTTTATTAAAATCGAACTGGTTCATTTATTTTCTTCTCCTCTTTAATTTTTGGCATAATTAACACATTTTTTTTGGCCTAATGTACGAACCTTCAAGGCTAAGGTACATCTTAAAAAAATCAAATAGATTTACAAAATAAAAGCCCTAAATCAAATTTAACATTCTAATTTTTAAATCCAACCAGAAAGTAGAAACTTTTAGTCCTTTACCTACCATATGAACTTCAAGAAATTCTAACTTACGAAGTTGAGCAATATAATTTGGGCTCTTTCATGTTTTGTGGCTGGTATTTAATTAACTTTTAAGTAATATATAAAATATACAATATATATTACATAATTATAATATCATGGTTTAATTACAATTCAATTATATTCTGACTAACGATTGAATCGATGAATTTTTCAATTTAAAGAATGGTTTAATTATTCAAACACTAACTGGTTGTATTTTTATTTTATTTAAAAGAAACAAAGCAGAAAATTAAGAGTTCATAAAAAAAATTCGTACTAAGTACTAAACTCTCAATTATTATTTAGGTAAGTAAAGGTTGGCATATTAATTATGGAAACAATGAAAAAGCTTGGAATTCTCATTTTTCTGTGCCATAATTACCAATTTGTTGCACACAAGGGAAAAATAAGGACCAATACTCCAATAGCATCAAAATTTTATCCATTAGCAGCCTCCTGAAAAACTTTAGGAATTAATGCCAACTACCACAAACATCAAACAACTAAAATAATACAAATTGTCAACAATAGAAATTAAGTAAAATCACTTTTAATCATACTTTCTTCATGGAACATAAACCTCTATTGCTTCAACATATCAAAAAGGAAAAACAAAAAACAAAAAACTACATCATCATTTTGCATAATTTTTTCCTCCTTTAGCCCTTAACACTCACTCTAATCTTTTGTTCGTTTGTAAATCATTTTCATGATTTAACTCAATTCCCTACAAAAAACATCAATGATGCATACTTGAATTTTCACACACCATAAAATGAACTACAAAAAGAACCAATTAATTTAGTTTACCAATTACAAATTCTTTTTTAAAAAATTATGAAAAAGTTGCATTCTACTTAAATGTGTTGTTGTGTCAAATTAACACCATCTTATGAATTGCTATAATGTTGGAAATCTTGAATAATGTCTTTTTCATAATGGACCAGCTACTTCATAAGTCTTGAATAAGTGAACTACGAATTCAACAGAGCTCTAATACTCCTAGGATCTAACGATATAAACCTCAGTGAACTATCGACAAAGACTCATCATGAAACCAACTTCATGCATATACCTCATCATCATCCCCCCTTAGGAGAGAAGAACAAACAGGCAAACCAGCACACAAGCAGAATCAATGCAATGAAAATTGACTGGCACATTGCAAATAGAATCATAACCATGGCATAACAACTAAATACATAGCCTAGGAAAAATTAAGCTGATAACCATTGATATGCATTCATATCATAATAAGTTTTAATACCCAATACACTAGACAAAGTATCAAGAACACTAGTTTTAAAGGAGTCTATCAGTTTAATATATATCACAATACCGCTGCATATCCCACGATCTCCATCCTTGCTAAGCAATCGTGCCTCCAATTTAGTGCATCATTGCATCTATTTCATCTCCATCCTCTATTTCCAGTTGTCGAGCTTAAAATCCTAAATTAATCCTCCTTATTTTAGAGTAATTATGATCAAGAAATAATTTTACAAATATACATGTGTTAGAAGGGACATAGGATAACCTCATCGAGAGTTTGCTCCCCTGAGAGGCGACAACCATAAAATAGAAAAGTAATGGAATTGAAATCCAATGACTGTTGATCATAATAAGCTTTCATAAGCTTCTTTAGTTGAGTGCATCTTTTATTCTTGAAAAACACTTCATTTCCATCCTACAACAAGCAACCAAAATTACAATTTACTTAAAAAGCTTTCTAGTGGTCAAAACTTCAAAATGACAACATGTTTTAACAATTTGAATATTTGAGCTTCCAAGCTTTCAAGAAATGACATGTCTTAACACTTTGAATATTTTCTAAAAGTATGAAAACATAACCACCTAATTAGTAGTCAGGTGATCGTTGACAATCATGAATAATTATCTTATCAGGAGCATGAAAAGATCAAATGCATAAACATTCTGTTGCATACTGTCATTTGAATACCTATTTAATCAACAGCAAACCTTAAAAAACATACATGACAAGCATTTCCCAAGTCTCAAGCAAGACATTACAGTAATGGGAAAATTGCAAATTTGGTCTATGGGCTTGTAAATTTTTGCACATTTGGTACAATATTTTTCAACTTTGATCCATCGGGCTGATTAATTTGGAATTGAGCCCCCCCAGAAGTCCAGTTAGTAGCAATTGGGCTCAAATTTGGGCATTTTACACCATGTGGCATGAACTAACTACATCACCTTGTCTACTATGCCATGTGGATAAAAATGAAAAGCTATTGTAAAATGAAAAAAAATATAAAATAGTAAAAATGTGTAAAATAATTTATTCGAATTAAATGAACTATTTATAAGCTAATAAATAATAGATAATAAATAGTAAAAATGAATAAATAAAAATTAATAAATAAATAAAATAATTAATTAATTAAGAATAATAAAAGTTTAAAATAATATTATCTATTCAATATTATTACATATTTAAAATATTCTATTTAATATATAATATTATATATATAAAATAATTTACTTAAGTAACTAATTATTTAATAATATTAAATAATAAATATATTTATTGACTAAGTTACATAACTAATAATTTTAAAATAATAAATATATATCATTTATTTAATTAAATTTAATTGCATCACTTACTAATCAAAAAATAAATAAATAAATAATTTATAAACTACAAAAAATTAAAATAATCTTGCATTCAATCATATTAAACAATAAACATTATTTAAAATAATTTTGTTAATAATATCCTATATACATAGATAATTTATTTAAATAATTAAATATAATAATATTAATATATATAATAAAGGCAAATTGCATTTTACCCTCTTGTGAAAAATCGAAAGGAACAAAAAGAACTCCTATGAAAAAAAAATAATAATAATAAGTTAACAAATCGCCTTGTGATTTGCTGCAATTTAGCCCTAATTTTAATATATAAAGGCTATACTACCCCTAGTTATTACATATATTATTAATTTTATTTATTTATTCTTTTCACATATATTTTTATATACCTTTTTTCATATATATTTTTTAAATATATTATTTTGTAGTACCACCTCTCAGGATTACCCCTCTTTGAGGTGCCATTTAGTTCAATCTTAATTCAAAATCCACAACAATCAATAGGCCTATCAAAAATATTTCAAACTTATCAGAAATAGCAGCAGATTTCAAGCTTAATCAAACCTCAACAAGAGTATCAAACATAGTAGCATACTTCCACTTAATCAATCTTTACAAAACACTATATACATACCTTAGGGGATCCCATGACATACCACATAAGTACTAAGTACATACCATCAAAAGTTTCAAAATGTTCAACATAATATACACACCTTGTTGACATCAAATTCAAACCTAACATATTACAACATCTCTAGGATTACAAAACATGCCCATGCATATACACATGGCTATTCTAGTACAAAATTATACCGGCCGATCTGACCGGAAGTCCAAGCTTATCATTTTGTCTTATCTGAGAAAATATAGAAGAAATTGGGGCTAAATCCAAATGACTTATTAAGGGATATTCATAATAAAGAAAATAGGGATCTGTCGAGAAAAATCAACCCAACAAATCGTCAATTTTCAATAAGAAGAGGAACAGATCAAATACAAGCAATCAAGTATCAATTTTCAAATAGATCAAGTACAACCAATCAAGAACGATCACAGGGATTAACAAGATCAAAACGATCAGGAGGTACTAGCTTGAGGGTTGTGACTCTCGGCTCAAACAGCCCAGGATTGTCTCAATCGAATTTGTTTGAGAGGAATGGTCCATCTCAATCGAATTTGTTTGAGAGGAATGGTCCATCTCAATCGAATCTTTCAAGAGGAAATACAGACGGCTCGTTCAACTTAGACAACAACCCGATCTAGACCAAGAACTTCACTGCCTTTGTGGCTCCATGAGCAAGCTACAAACAATCAGACTACAGTAAAAATATGGATCAAGACAGAATAAACATATTAGTTTCACCTTATTGTTAATTTTAGGCTTATGACTTATCCCATGCACACAGCAGAGATTAACATCGTATTATTCAACTAAATCTCATGGGCTTATGCCTTATCCCATGCACACAACAGGGATTAACATCTCGTTACTTACTCAAGAGTTTAAGGCTTATACTGTATCCCATGCACATGGCAAAGATTAACATCTCTTTACTCCTATATGACAATCACAAACCACAATAGATAACAAAATGGATGGATAATAGACAATCAAATAACCAACAAATGGGATCAAGTGTAGAACAATATCAAGTACCAATGAAGACAAATAACAAGATAATAACAAGTACCAAACGGTAACAAGTACAAAATAAATAACACTCAAAACTCCTGGGTGCCAAAATGAACAAGAACTAACTTACTGGAGTGAAGACATGTACTAACCCTTACAAGGGCATAGAAGTCAAGCAATCAATTATGATCAAGTGCACAATCAGGTACAGATCTCAAATAAACAAGCAATACGATTCAAACATTCATGAGCAAGTATAATAAAACAAGTTAACCCTCACAAAGGTTATGTCATAAGAACAATTAGATATAACACGGCCAGGATGGTAGACCCTTACCTCCGTAGTCTCAAAAAAAGTTACCTCAAGCTGCTGTCTACTGGTCTGTCAGACCCACTTCTCTATTACCTATCCAAAAGAGTATAATTATAGTCAAAATCCATATTTGACTCTCATTATCACTATCATGCTTATCATAAATCAAATTTTGCTAAATAACCATATTAACATAATAGTTTAAAGCTTAAACGATGCTACCGATTCAATAATGACCAATAAGATTGATTAATTCTAAATCAATCTCAGTTTTGTGTCAAGTCTAATAACTAAGCAATAACTAGTTCTTAATTGCATAATCCTTCTCGTAATATCATCCAAAATTCACAATAAATGGTTCAATTACTATCACTTGGTTCAAAATCCATAAACCCACAAGTTACAGTTCAAATCGTTTAATAAACTCAATTAATCCAATTTATCATATCATAGCAATATTCGAGTCCATTGACTTATATGTACTCCTTGCATAGGAATCTCAATCACAATCCACATATTTTCATTGGTATCATCCTCATAGCATGAATATAAGTTTCAAATGGAAAGATGCAACATATACATATATACCAAGGTACAACCAATTAAAGTTTAATCCATAAAACTCTCTATTACCCAAAGTTGCATATCAAGGCCTCACAATGACAAACCAAGAGCACCACTACGGTCATCAAAATGAGGAAAAAAATTCTATTTTTAGGTTGCCCGAGCACTGCAACTATCTGCCATTGCTAAAAATTCTTTCCACCACCACCAAAATATCCTCTCTACTCCTGATTCCAAATATCCACTCAATTTTCAACTTTGACACAGAGAACCACCTCAAAATCCACCCAAAAATTACTACCACCACATATTGCTGCCACCTATTTTTCTCCAATTTTTGTCACCGTCATTACACTGATCTCCTATGCAACATCTCCACGGTGACCCTCTTTCTCAACTCTTCCAAACCATAACCTCAGACTTGAAGTTGACCGTTGAAAAGCTGAAACCCACCAGCCCCCATTATGAAGTTGCTCTCGGCCTCCCTCAGGGTGGCTCGTTGGAGGCTATTCAATCATGCATAGTAGTGTTGTTGTGGAGCTGGAGGTATAGTAGAAAGATGGTTGGTTTGGTTTTGTGAAAAGCGAACGCCAAAGGGAGTTTACTGGTGATTGAGTTGGTGCAGTGAATGAATGAAGGAAAAGAAGAAAATGGTAAAAGAATGGCTTGGTGTTGGGTTTGTTTGTGTGAGTGTGTTGGGGTGGTTGGGTGGGAAAGAAAGAGGTGGTAGGTGAGGTTGTGGTGTTGGTGGCTGGAGATGGTGAGACGGTGTGAAAGAGAGGATGTGAGAAGGGAGAAAAATGGAGATGAAGATGACAGTAAATAGTGAAAAAATGGAGAATGGAGAAGGAAAACATTCTGGCAGTTTTTTTTTTCTTTTGTTGTCAAATCAACTTTCTACTTATCTCTATTTGGCCCCAAAAGTTTCCAAAGGAACTCAATCAAGTCCTATGAAATTCTTGAAAACTGCACTTGACCCCATTGACCAAAATATTTACATGTAAACCCCAAAAACATCTAAAATGTTAAATCAAGTTGTTCAAAATTATAAATTTGACCCCAAAACTTTCCAATTTCTTGCAATTGAGTCCTCTTTTATTATTGTTTGAGCCCAAAAATCCGACCAAGACATCTCTTAATTTCAAAATAATTAATACTTAATTTCAAGGATGTTATAGACTTCCCTCTTAAGAGAATTTGGTCCCCAGATTTTCATCTGAGTACTATTTCAATTGGCAAAAAATAAGTAGATTCGGTCAGTCAATCTACCTTATTTCTTTATTAAATTCTACCAGGAATGCCTTTTGAAGTTTCGATACATCTTTGTGCTTCTCAAATGCATTGTATATCTTAACTCGGGTGCCTCATCTAGTGCTTTTTCTTCCAGCACTCATATTTTCTTATAGAATAGAAAAATACCTTGAATATTAGTATTAAACTTAGACTCTTCAGAACTTCCAACCTCTTTCTTTTGTTTCATTATCTAAGTATCATTAACTTGGGTTTGTTGCATTTCATCTTGTATTTTAGACTGCACTTACTTTTGCAATCCTACTTATTATATTAATTTTTAAAACAGTGCCTGTTTGTAAGCTTTCTAATGCTTCTACTTCTAGTAAATGAGCTATTCTAGCCTTTCAACTCAAGGTATTGGCCATTACATTTTCCCTTTCAAGTGATAGGTGATGAAAGAATAATAGTTTTCTATAATTTCAATCCATCACGCTGTCTTATGTTCATATCTCTATTTAAATCAAATGATTGACCTTACTGAGTTACTTTAGTCAATGTATAAGTTATTTTGGACAAGTGCTACATAATTCTTCGTTAATAGCCAACAAGACACTGAAAACTATAGACTTCTATCATGTTTTTCAATCTTTTCTAATTGACTACCGCCTCTATCTTAGAGGGACCACTTTTACCCCATCTTTGGATATGGTATGACCAAGAAAAACCACTTTCTATATAATAAACCCTAATCTCATGTTACACATTTATTTCAAGGAAATGCAACATGTATGAAAGAATATAAACACCAAGATCATATAGGGCATTTTCATAGATTTCCAATATAGAAACCAAGCCTTTTGTCATTTTGTTAGGATCTAATGCTTTTTCCGCTATCATAGCATAGGCACAAGCTTGTACATTCGGCCTCCCTCTAGCTCCTGCCACCTATTTTCCTTTGTCTGCAGGGATAGGGGTTTTTCATTTAGGGCAGTCTTTTACAAAGTGCTGGTCGCAACCACAACTTACACATCTGCCCTATTTTGTTCAACAACCAGACCCGTCATGGCCAAATCCCCCATATAAATCACATTGTTTGGGTGCTCTCTCTTAAGTCACATTTATCTTCCAGCCAGAATGAGGGGCTTCTTGGGTAGTGCTTCTCACCTAAAGCTTTAGCTATTTTCTTTCAACACTACCCTGTCTATCAAAGTGCATCTTTCTCTTTCGACTTTTATCCTCAATTTTTTTTAATCTCATGCAGTTCCGACTTAAGTTGCAGTACCTTACTCATCACTTGATTGAAGTTCATCAGATCACAAGAGGCTAAACCTCTTCTCAATTCTTGCCATAGCCCTTACATAAATCATCGAGCTTGTCAACCTTCATCATCTTGTATATAGGAAGCATATTATATTAGTCATCTAAAAGTAGCATCATACTGACTAACAATTTAGGTCCCTTGAATAAGGTCCATAAACTCTCTTTCCCTTACTTACTTCACCACCTCTGGCATATACTTATTCGTAAAGTTTCATGTGAAATTCTCCCAAGTTCATAGTATTCCTTCAGCCATCCACCTTTGGTTAATCATCTTCCACTAACTTTGGGCAAAACCTCCTAGAAAAAATGTAGCAAACTGAACTTTCTGATCATTTAAATAATGAAGTATCTCAAAAAATATCTCTAAATCCTCAATCTATTGTTTAGCTTTTCTATTATTGGGATCCCCCATGAACTTTGAGGGATTGAAATGAAGAAACCGCTCTAATGACCGTTCTTCTGTCATCTCATTAACACATCTTGCTCCATTACCCGAGTGTTAAGCCTGCAGCCTAAATGCTGATTCTCTCTGGTACATAGGGTCTACTTGAAGGCCTACTAAAAGGGTTTTCAAACCCTTTTTTTCTTGCAAAGCTTGTGGGTAAGCAAGTGCCCCTTGTTTTGGAGCTTGTTGGTCATTCACCCATCGACCAGGAGGTCTTCCCCAACGTCCAGTTCTAGGCAGGACAAGAGTACTGGAACTTCTTTGCAATGCCATCACTTCCACCAACTCCTTTGAGCTTCTAAAAAAAAAAGTGTTAGATAAAATCAAACTAAACTCATAAACACGCAAGTCTAATAATCCTACAATATACGACAAGATCCTATAGACAACCCATAGTACGCAAACCCACCTCACTAACATCCATCAATCAAATTCATCTTAAATTTCTAAAATCACATAAAAACTTATGAATATGCAATACACCCAAAATTCTTACTAGAATTAATTTAAACAAAATATCAATCACAATTCCCAAAGATACCTAAACACCTAGCTCATCGATAAACTTAGGCTCTGATACCACTTCTGTTGCATCCCCTCTTAGGATGACCTCTCTTTGGGGCACCATTCAGTTCAGTATTAATTCAAAATCCATAACAAGCAATAGGCCCAACAAAAATATTTCAAACTGAGCAGAAATAACAATGGATCTCAAGCTTAATCAAACCTCAACAAGAGTATAAGAGATAATAGCATACTTGTACTTAATCAACATTTACAAAATACTATACACATACCTTAGGTGATTCCATGACATACAACATAACTACTACATATATACCATTAATAGTGCCAAAATGCTCAACATAATATATACACCCTGCAAACATCAAATTCAAACCTAACATATTACAACATCTCTAGGGTTACAAAACATGCCCATGCACATATACATGGCTATTCTAATACAAAAATTATACTCGCTGATCCAATTGGAAGTCCAAACTTATCATTCAATCATGTCTGAGAAAATATAGAGAAAATCAGGGGCAAATCCAAAGGACTTATTGAGGGATATTCATAATAAAAAAATAGGGATCTGTCAGGAAAAATCAACATAACAAATCATCAATTATCAACAAGAATAGGAATAGATCAGATACAAGCAATCAATTATCAATTTTCAAACAAATCAAGTGCAGATAGTCAAGAACGATCACAAAGATAAACAAGATCAAAGCGATCGGGAGATACTAGCTCGAGGGTTGTGATTTTCGGCTCGAATAGCCCGAGATCATCTCAACCACATCTGTTTGAGAGGAATGGTCCATCTCAATTGAATCAGTTCAAGAGGAAGTATAGACAGCTTGTTCGACTTGGACAACAACCCGATCTAGATTAAGAACTTCACTACTCTTGTTGCCCTATGAGCAAGCTCGAAATAATCATACTACAGTTAGAATATGGATCAAAATAGAATAGACATATCAGATTCACCCCATTATTAATTTTAAGCTTACGGCTTATCCCATGCACACAGCAAAGATTAACGTCCCGTTTCCAAATCTAAGAGTTTTAGGCTTATGGTTTATCCCATGCACACAACAGAGATTAACGTCCCATTACTCAATCAAGTCTCATGAGCTGATGGCTTATCCCATATACATAGCAGGGATTAACGTCCCGTTACTTGTGTGAGAGTTCAGGGCTTACAACGTATCCCATGTACACAATAGAGATTAACATCTCTTTACTGTCATATGACAATCACAGACCATAATAGATAACAAAATACATAAATAACAGACAATTAGATAACCAACAGATAGGAAAAAGTGCAGAACAATCAAGTACCAATCGAGACAAATAACAAAATAATGATAAGTATCGAATGGTAACAAGTGCAAAATAAATAACACTCAAAATTCCTGGGCACTAGAATGAAAGAGAGCTAACTCATTAGAGTGAAGACAAGTACCAACCCTCACAAAGGTATACAAGTCAAGCTATCAAGTATGATTAGGTGTACAATCAGGTACAAATTTCAAATAAACGAGTAATACGATCCAAACATTCATGAGTAGGTACAATCAAACAAGTTAACCCTCACAAGGTTTATACCATAAGAACAATTAGATATAACAAGGCCAAGATGGCAGACATTCACCTCCGTAGTTTCAAAAAAAGTTACCACAATCTGTCGTCTAGTATTCTATTAGATCCACTTCAACATCACCTATCTAAAAGAGTATAATTATAGTCAAAATCTATATTTGACTCCCATTATCACTATCATGCTTATCATAAATCAAATTTTGCTAAATAACCACATTAACATAATAATTTAAAGCTTAAACGACGCTATCAATCTAATAATAATTAATAAAATTGATTAATTCCAAATTAATCTCAATTCCATATCAAGTCTAATAACTAAGCGATAACTAGTTATTAATTGCAGAATGCTTCTCGTCATATCATCCAAAATTCACAATAATAGTTCAATTACTATTACTAGGCTCAAAATCCATAAACCCACAAGTTATGGTTCAAATTCTTTGATAAACTTAATTAATCCTTTTTATCATATCATAACAATATTTGGGTCCACTGACTTATATGTACTCCTTGCATAGGAATCTCAATCACAATCCACATATATTTTCATTGGTATTATCCTCATGGCATGAATACAAGCTTCAAATGGAAAGATGCAACATATACATATATATCAAGATACAACCAATTAAAGCTTAATCCATAACTCTATATTACCCAGAATTTCTTATCGAGTCCTTGGGATCACAAACCAAGACCACCACTGTGGTCGTTGAAATGAGGAGAAAATTTTATTTTGAGGTCGCTAGAGCATCGCCGCCATCTACCACCACTGAAAAATCTTGCCACCACACCAAAATATTTCTCTCGAGCTCCTGATTCTAAATATCTACTCAGTTTTCAGTTTCAATGCCTAGAACCGCCTCAAAATCTGCCCTAAAATCACTGCCACCACCTCTTACCGCCACTTATTTTTCTCTAATTTCATTGCCGCCATTGCACCGATATCTTATGCAATGTCTCCACGATGAACCTCTTTCTCAACGCTTCCAAACTACAGCCTCAGACTTGAAGTTGACTGTCAAGAAAGACGAAAACCACCACCCCTACTATGAAGTTGCTTTTGGCCTCTCTCACAGCGGCTTGTCGGAGGTTGTTGAACCGTGCATGGTGGTGTTGCCGGGGAGCTAGAGGTGTAGGGGAAAGATGGTTGGTTTGGTTTGGTGAAATGAGGTCATTGAAGGGAGTTCGCGATTGATCGAGTTGGTGGGGTGAAAGAGTGAAGGAGAATAAGAAAATAGTGAAGAAGTAGCTCAGTGCTCAGTTTGTGTGTGTGAGTTTGTTAGGATGGCTGGGTAGGAAAAAGAGAGGTGGTGGGCAAGGTTGATGGTGTTGGTGGCCGGAGATGGTGAGGCGATGAGAGAGAGAGAATGCAGGAAGAGAGGAAAATGGAGATGAAGATGATGGCGAGTAATGAAGAAATGGAGAATAGAAAAGGAAAACATTCAGGCAAATTTTGTTTTTTTATCAAATCAACTTTTCACTCATCTCTAATTGGCTCCAAAAGTTTCCAAATGAACTCAATTAAGTCCCTTGAAATCCTTGAAAATTGCACTTGACCCATTGACCAAAATACTTATATGCAAACCCCAAAAACTTCTTAAAATGTTAAATGAAGTTCTTCAAAATTGCAAATCTAACTCCAAAACTTTTCAATTTCTTGCTATGAGTACTCTTTCATTATTTTTTGAGTCCTAAAATCCAATCAATAAATCTCTTAATTTCTAAATAATTATTTTTAAAAATACTCAATTTTAGGGGGTGTAACATATTTTATACATTTTTATATATGTTTTTCCATCTCCTTTATACCAATTTTTTATTTTTAAATTTTAAAACTATTTTTAATTTTTTTTAATTTTTGTCTTTCTAATTTATTATTTTTATATTTATATATTATATATTACAAGTATAAATACAAAATATATAACATAATAAACATAAATATATAAATACATTATAAATACATAAATATATAATATAATAGACATAATATAATATAATACATTATACATATATAAATATATTTATGTATTTATACATAATATATATTAATAAATAAATATTTTATATTATATTTTATAAAATAACATCCACCCCCACCTCACCCCCACCCCATCCCTCCCCACCTTCATCTTACCTGCCATGGCCGCCCCTTTGCAAGCAATGGCAAACATCCTCGATAGTTGAAGATGGGGGAGGGGGAAGGTTTGTTGCTGCTTGCAGAGGCCAGCAACCATGGTGGCCAACCTTCCTAGCGACTGAGGGGTAAGGGTGGGGGTGGAGGAGGGGGGAGGTTGTGTGGGCTGATGTGGGGTGGGTTTTGAATTTTTTTTTTATTATTCCCTCAATTTTTCATTTTTTTTTCTTTTTTTGGGTTTCCACCACTTTGCTAACATGGCAGCTGAGGTGGGCATTGATGTGGAGCTATTTGACAAATGTCGCAAAATTCTCAATATTTATGACCAATCGATGCTGAGTAGGCAATTTTCCAACCCAATTGAAAATTTTTCGACCCGATAGATCAAAATTGCCAAAAATTAGATTAAATGTGCTAACCCCATATCAAAATAAAGTAAAATCAAAACAAGCAATAATTGGTGGACTAAAATTGCAATTTTCCCTTGCAATAACTAACTGTTGTAACCAATCAATGACCAGCATACAGATAGTATGATAGAAGATTGCACTTGGGTATTGGATAGGAGCAGGACAACTGAAAAGCCATCCCATAAGACCAAAAGAAAGGTGAAAAAAGAGAGATGAATCATGATGGATCCTAAACTAATCCTGTGAAGTGAAGAAAGTAGCTTCCATGCTTCCCTTAACTTGAACTCACTGCATGGCCCATGTATATCTCTCTTTCTTATGCATAAATGTCTCCCGAAAGTCAACTAACATCAAACAAGATAGAGAAAAGACAGAAAAACAGACTAGCAATGACAAAAATTAGCTTTAGCAATAGACCAACGAGAATATACTAGACATTGTGAATAAATAAACTGTCCACGATTTAGGCCTTTAGGTCAAGTTTCAGATGACCAATAGAAAAGAAAAGAAAAAGAAACAAAAAAACTTCACAGATGAACAGGAATGCAAGGGAAAAGATGTGATTGTTTCTTGAAAAGAGGAAACAAAACAAAATAAAAACGCAAACAAAAATAAAAAAAGATAAGTTTCCCTTCAGATACGTATGGGCTAGGGTATTATAGGCCCAACATGTGGTGTAACTTCTATGCAATCCTTTTGCTCCATATTTGGAGGCTCATGCATAAAGCAAGGCCAAGATCCCCACACCAAGGAAAAGTTTAGTTTTATTATCGCTCAATGAATGGTGATGAAAGAAACATGATAAGGAAAGGTACATTTTTTTTGTCTTTTATTTTTCGAGCTGCACGTCCTGCTGTGTATGTTGTCCCATAAATATGCTACCACTCATAGAGATCAAACAAGAGTGAACTATCGATGCTCAAACAACACAAATAATAATGCATGAGAATTTAAAAAATTGCTAGTTTTCCACAATAATGCTCCTTCTATAGATTCTGAGAAACTAACAACTTGTTTGGATTTGGTTCAAAGCCATTTTCCATTTTCATCATTATAAGAAAATTAATCATCATCAACATTTCCACATTTTCATAAAAATCTCAATTTATTTTTATCTCAAAATACATTTCCCAACAACCTATATCTCCTCTCTATTTTTTATTACTAATATCATCCCATCTACAATCTACTAAATTCTATATAATTGTTACTTTTCAAATAACCTATCGAAATACAAACTCATTTTCAAATCATCGTTCTATAAATAACTATCCAAATTTTAAAATCAATGAAAATAAGTTCATGGAACTGACAAAAACTAGCAGCATAATTTAATTGAATAATCCAAAGGAAAAATAAAACCCATAAAGAAAGACTTGTTCATTTCCTTGGCATTTCCTAATCGGACCCATAAAAAAATCAGTAAACCACTCCAATTTGAAGATGGAAACGCTCCACTTCGTAAATCCTTCAACAGCTGCAATCACCACACGACTTACAGTCACGGTCTCAATAATTTATGGGTAAAATCAACCAAATAAAAGGGAAATTCTGCAAAAGAGAAAAGCACAACAAACCCTAAAAACGAAGCAACAAGTATTCATTATTCCAAAACCCTTCAAGCAAATTTCCTGCTACTAGGTACACCAAAACCCTAAAAATTAGGCACATCTAAACAGAAAAAAAAAAAATTGAACAACAAAAGTTTATCCATCAAATCAATTTGGGTGGAGGTAAAGAGTGAAACTTGACCTTTAACTTTGAGATTAATGTGGGTAGATGAATTGGTGGGTTTCTTGTCGTCCTCTACACTCGACATTTTGATTTCAACAGCGGATTAATGTTTCTGTTTCCAACTAAGACACTGCTGTGAACAGGCTACTCTTCTCTACCTACGCTTTGTTTCAAAACTTTTCCTCTTTTAAGAATAGTTCAGATGCTTTCACGTGAGATCTGACAGTCACGAACCTGAGTTAATATATACCGCAGCGCTGGGATGTGGTTGCATAGAATTTTCCTCTTTTAAAAGAAGATGACGTCAGACGCATGCATGGAATTATCATGCATAATACGTAAGCTGTCTATCAATGGATAGAGTGAATACTTGCAATTTGACCCTCCAATTCCAATTCAATGCGGATGGATTAAAATATTAATGTAATAATATTTTAGGCATGACTATATAGCTCTTGTTTGAATCAAATGAAGTAGTATATTATATTATGAAAATTTAAGAGTGCATGAAAAATTTACACTAAATTAAATTATTACTTTTATTAGGACTAAAATCAAGTTCTTATTTTCAAGATTTATGAAATATGATGAGCTTTGTTGGAATCTAATGACACCAAATTTAGCCCTAGATAATTGATCACAACAAAAGTATGATCTAAGTACCAAAGAATGGATATATCCTACAATGAGCTAGAGGAATGAATTTATAATTAGCAAATATAACCAGAGCAAATGGGCACGCCACGCTAGTAGACACTGAAATGATAGAAACTTGAAGGGACAAGATGGGCTTGGGATGTACTTTAGAATTTCAAAAATGGGTTGAAGTGGGTTGGGCTTGGGTGGATTCATTTTGTTGTGGGCTAAAAAGGGGGGTTTAAGTGCTTCAAAATTAGTTTGAGTGGGTTCCAAATTAATTTTGTGAAAAAGATTAAAAAAATAAGTATTTTTATTCAATAAATTATTTCATTATATTGTAAAGTTATACATATTGAACAAAGCTCAAAAAGTGCATTTTTTTTTATTACTATTGTATTTTGAATTTATTTTTTTAAATAAGCAAAGTAAATCAAAAAGTTTTTTTGGTGATTGGACCCATTTTTGGGTCAATGCAATCCACTTCCAATGCAACACATTTTCGACTCATTTACATAAATCCATAACAAAGTCGACCCATTTTAAATTCAGCCCACTTAGACCCAAACCAAATCCAATCCAACTCACCTATTTGCCACCCTTAATACAAAAAATTGATTGATATACATTAAATTAATCACACACTTACTAATATACAATTAAAACATATATTATCAAGTTAATTCTCAAATAAACGCCAAAGACCCATTACTATTCGATAATTAATAATGAAGAGATAGAATAAATTTTGAAAAGCTTTTATTTAGATTGACCATCTGTCCAAAGCACAACACTAAAACAACTATGATTGGTTATATGACAAACCTGACTAGGGATAGTTGCCTTCACGTCATCTACTATAGAGTCCCCTCTATAGAAACAATGAAAACCATCATTCGGTCGGTCGCCCTCATTGGTCCCGTATGTACAACCTCAAAAATTTGTGGCTGCCTTTAGGTTAGTTAATATAATATGCAATCAACCATCCTAAGGTCGATCTCTCATGTTTCCCCTAGAATAATCGAGACATGTTTGAGGGCTCCTAACGACAAGCAAACTAAGTATCTAGTTGGACCCCACTACTAAAAAAAGGCAGTTTGAGACGAATTTTTGCGATGGAAAAAATTTGTTGCAATTTATGACGAAAAATCCGTCACAAAATTTTTCGTCGCAAATTGTATAAAAATTTAAAAAAATATTAGCGACGAAAAATTCGTCGCAAAAACTGTGAGTTTGCGATGGAAAAATCAGTTGCAAAATGCAAAAGTTGTGACGGATTACTATTCATCACAAAACTGTGAGTTTGCAACGGAAAATTCCATCGCAAAAGTTGAATTATACGACGGATTTTTATCCATCGCAATTTTTTTAAAAAAGTTGCAACTTTTGCAACGAATAAAAATCAGTCGCAAAATTCAACTTTTGCAATGGATTTTTCCATCACAAATAGAAAAAATTGAAATAAAATAAAATAAGATAAAATTTCAATCGGAATAACATGCCCCAATTCCCCATTTTCCCCACTCTTTTCCAACCTCTCACTATTAGGTTTTGTATTTTCTTCTTCCTCTTTCTTTTCTTTTTTTTTTTTCATTTTTATAATTTACACGGTCGACCGACGATTCACCAGCCGGCCACTGCTGCTAGTGCGGCCAGCAGCCAACCAAATCTCAAATTTTTTTTGGGTAATTTTTTGAATTATTTTTAAATTTATTTTTAATTGAGAAAAATTAAAATGGTTGTTTGGCTTGTTGTTTTAGGTTTGAAGATAAAATACTTGTGTATTGTCTTCATTAATTGAGGTAATTTTCTTAATTATGCTAACATTTAATTATGTTTTAGTTATCTTCACTATTGGCTAGTTAATTATCTCCATTAATTAAAATTTGATTTATGTTTTAATTATTTCTATTATGTATTAGGTAATTATGTTTTAGTTATTATTAATATATTTTAGTGAATTGTTTCCATTAGTTAAAATTTGAATTATGTTTTAGTTGTTATTAGTATGTTTTAGTTAATTGTCTCAATTAGTTAAAATTTGATTATGTTTTAGTTAAAACTTGATTTGCATGTTAGCTATCTCAAATAATAATTGTATACAATATTTAAGTTTTCATTTAGTTTGTGGAATTATGATTTATTAATAAATATGTGCGCTTGTAACATGTGCCTAATGATGTAGGCTATCTTGACTTGGTGGAAATCTTTTGTAAGTGTCGATTTTTGTGGAGCATTTAGAGGTAAGTTTGGATATCTTGTTTTAATTTTATATATTTTTATAATACAATACATTACAAATGTTTAGAATTTAGGAAGGAGGATGGGATATTAGGAGAAGGGGTGGAGCCTTCTCATTTGTTGCTAATTGGTTTTTAATTGCTTGTATGATGATAATGGATATAAGGGGGAGTGTTTATGTGTCATTATGTGTTTACTAATACTGTTAATTATTTTCAATAAAAATGATGCTCTCATTATGCTTAGTCTTAATTTTTGGGCAATTTGGTAATCTTATTTTATAGAGGTGTTTGGACAAAATTCTTGTTATAGGAATAATGAAATATGCATAAATGAAAATAATATATGAATTTGAAGAATAATGTTGATATTTACATCTAAATCAAATTTCAAGGAGGGTTGAGATTACATAATCTCACCCTCAAACCCACTACTTCAATAGCTATTAATCTCATCTTAGTATGGGGCTTTGGACAAATCACGAGTCGGCCCATATCAAACAAGAGATTACCCTATATTAAAAGTCATAGTAAATGTTAATATCCCAAATCAAACAAACTCAAAATAATTTTTTGACCTACTTCATTTGTTAGGTCATCCTTTAATTCTTTTGTCGATTACTCTTCGTTTTTTTTATTTGTCAAATATATTCATCTCTAAATAATAATTTATAATAATAATAATATTAATAATCAATTTTATTATACTGTAAGCAATTACTTTCTAATGAACATACATTAATAAAGTAAATAATCAAATAGTTTTATCAAAATCAAAATGTTTATAATAAAATTACTTTTGCATCACTCAAATTGAGATCGTTTTTAATGAATTTACTCATTTACAGAATATGGATACTTATGCTGAGAAGAGTTGGATGTATAATAGGCTCTTGCTGAATTGAAAAGATTATACAAAAGAGTTTGTGTTGGTGTGAAAAATTGTATCGACTATGCATCCATCCAACCTCAATGTTTAGTGGATGGAAGAATAAGGTGTCTTTATTCAAAATGTAAGATTCTGAAAATTTTGATACCAAATGAAGTGCATGTACATTTATTAAAATATGGATTTCAGCCTAATTATTGGTATTGGACTGCACATGGGGAGACTGAACCTTTGGATTTCAATGTACATAGGGGAGCTCCTAGTAATGCTCATTTTTGTGGTGATGCCATGAACAATAGATATGAAAATCTGGTTTATGATGCTATGAGAACTAGTAACCATACTAAAATGAATCATGAGGAAGGCATTAATCTAAATAGAGAGGAACCTCCAAACATAGATGCTCAAGCCTTTTATGACATGTTGGCTGCTGTCCAACGATCGTTGTGGTCAGGTTGTCAAACTCATTGTGAGTTGTCTATAACTCTACAAATGATGTGCTTAAAATCTGACTAATATGTCTCAAGGTTATTTTGATTGAATGGCAGAACTTATTAAATCCTCAAATCCCGCAAAAAACCATCTCTAGAATAACTTTTACCAAGCAAAGAAATTAGTTTCAAATTTGGGGTTAAGTTCTATGAAGATCAATTGTTGTATCAATGGTTGTATGTTGTTTTATACAGTTGATGCTAATTTGAATGAATGCAAGTTTTGCAATCATCCCCATTTTAAACCAGCTATAAGAGGTCGTGAAACGGGAAAGCAAATTCCTTTCAAAAGGATGCATTACTTATCCCTAATTTCTCGGCTTAAAAGATTATATGCATCTTTGAAATCAACCAAGCATATGAGGCGGCACTTTGAAAATAAAAGAAATTCTGGTATTTTATGTCATCCTTTTGATGGGTTTACTTGGAAGCATTTCGATGAAATTCATTCAAATTTTGCATCTGAGCCAAGAAATGTTAGGCTTAGATTATGTGTAGATGGATTTAACCCCTTTAGTCAATCTGCTACACCGTATTCATGTTGGCCGATTATTGTAACTTTATATAATTTACCTCCCAAATTGTGTATGACAACTCCTTACATGTTCTTGACTTGCATAATAACTGGTACACATAATCCTAAGAGCAGAATTGATGTTTATTTACAACTGTTAATTGATGAGTTGAAATTGTTATGGGAAGATGGCATAGAAACTTATGACATCTGTAAAAAGCAGAACTTTCAATTGAGGGCAGCTCTCATGTGGACAATCAATGATTTTCTTGCTTATGGCACGCTATCAAGTTGGATGACAGCAGAACAATTAGCATGTCCAATTTGTATGGAGTGAACTAAGGCATTTAGATTGAAGAATGGTAGAAAAGTGTCTTAATTTGATTGTCATCGTCAGTTTTTGCCTACAAATCACATGTTCAAGAGGAATAGAGATACATTTTATAAGAGAAGGATTGAACAATTGGAGGCTTCTCCTAGATTGACCGGTCAACAAATATGGGAGAGGATTTATAATGTTCCCAAAATCACTAACTTGCCAATAACTTTTGGTAAATTACCTGGATATGGTGTATCACATAATTGGACAAAACAAAGTATATTTTAGGAATTGCCTTATTGGAAAGATAACTTGGTTCACCATAATTTGGATGTTATGCATATCGAGAAGAATATCTTTGAATGTGTGCTTAATATCTTTGGTAGTAACCTTTGCATAAAGGTGTGAAAGGTAAGACTAAGGATAATGAGAAGGCAAGACTTGACTTGGAGGACTATTGTAGGAGACCGGGGTCACATTTGAGACTTTTACCAAATGGAAAATACATCAAACCGAAAGCTTGTTTCTGCTTAACTATAGATCAAAGGTGGGAGTTATGTAATTGGCTAGAGGATCTTAAAATACCAAATGGGTATGCTTCAAATTTGGCAAGATGTGTTGAAAAAACAAAATTGAAATTACATGGGTTGAAAGGTTATGATTGACATGTATTTATGCAACAATTACTACCCAGTGCCTTCAATTTGCTACCACAAAATTGTTGGAAGCCCTTAACTGAATTAAGCCAATTTTTTCGGGAATTGTGCTCAAGAGAATTATATGTAGATAGTTTACTGCAATTGGAAAAAAACATCCCAATTGTCTTGTGTAAGTTGGAGTGCATATTCCCACCTAGTTTTTTTTATTCAAGGGAGCACTTGATGGTTCACCTACTGTATAAAGCACTTGTCATGGGCCTATACAATATCGATGGATGTATCCTTTTGAGAGGTAAATAATCAATCTAATGTGTAAATACTATAAATATTTCATACATATTAAACATTTATAAATATATATTCCTATGTTTTAGATTCTTACATGATTTAAAAGGCATGGTCAAAAAATAGAGCTAAAGTTGAGGGATCTATATGTGAGGCATATGTAGCCCAAGAATCAGCATATTTGTCATCGTATTACTTCAAGTCTCTCATTTAATCAAGGAGTACGATAAGTAAATGAAATGAAAAAGAGGGCTATCATGATCAACAACCACGCACTTTGTCAGTTTTTAATCAAACTGGACACCCTGCTTGTAAGTGTTCTAGGAGATGGTTGAATGATGCTGAGTTGAAAGCTACCTTATTGCAAGTTCTTATAAATTGTGATGAATTCGACTCTTTTCTCGAGTATGCTTACTTTCAATTCAATATAAATTCATTTTTAATTAATAAGTTTGAATTGAAAAAATAAAACTAATGTTCAAGCTTAATATATTTTAGGACGTATAAAGCATACCTTCAACATTCTTTTCCCTTCATCAGCGACCTTCAAGTGGAGCAATCTGTTGAAGATCATTTTGTAAATTGGTTCCAAAAGCATGTAAGTGTTAAAAACCTTTGAAAAAAATAATTCTCTGTGCTAACTAATAAAAACTATATTAATTATTCAATTCTTTGCTATTATTTATTGGTGCACGATTCAAAAAATATGGTATAAAATTAATATTTGAAGGATATAGCATAGGGTCCTATGAGACAAGTCAAGACATGGCGTCGTTTTTTTGTTAATGGATATGTATTTCATACAAATTCATTGGCAAAGAATAAAAGGACGTGCAATTATAGAGTGTGCCTCAAAGGTGAAGGATTATCAGAATTTTATAGAAAACTGAAGGAAATAATCTAACTAGAGTATCCAGGTGTACCTAAAAAGAAATTTTTCCCCTTTAACTATCGTTGGTTTGATACACTGTCTAACTGTGGAATTAGGATAAATAAAGAGTATGATATCATTGAAATAAAAAAAAATGAAAAGTATCCAAAGTTTGATCCTTTCATCATTACTCAACATGCATTCCAAGTGTACTATATTCCTTATCCTGGTGCTAAAAGAGATAAATTTCATTGGCGGTTTGTGATCAAAATAAGACCAAGAAGTAGGGTGGGTAAACGTCATACTATAGAGGTAGCTTTCCAAGAACCACCTACCACAATCAATGCAGTTGTTGATACTGATCCAATTGGTGACTTACTTGATATTGAGGGACCTTATGAAGAAATATATCTAGAAAACAATCAAGTGATAGGTGATAATGAAGAGTTGGAGGATAAGGATGAAGACGAGGACGAGGACAAGAGAGAGGATAAGGACGAGGATGAGGATGAGGATGATTAGTTTTTTAATTTATTGTTATGTAATGTATATTTAATTATCAATTCATTATTGAAGTACTATATATATTATCAATTTCAAACACAGTTATACTTCCAAGAATGGTGGCTTTCACTTGTTGATCAACAATGTTCATTCTACTCAATTATATTGATCAGTGCTACCCAATTTGATTTATCCATAGTCAAACATGTACATAATAATTTGTTTGATGTTATTTATCTATAATAATTTACCTAATTAATATTTGTTATAGATGTTGAGTAGTAGAAAAGAAAAAGGCAAGGCTATTCCGTCTATTATTATATCGGAGTCATATATCCCTCCATACACTTATCCAGGTGTGGTGCCGGGTAGTTCTCCACTAGATGCATCACCTACTCCCTCATCTATGCCATCTACATCGACATTTGTAGATATAAGGAGTACAGATGTTACTCAAAGGATATTTATTCGGCCCCAAGAGAGAGAGTAATATTTTTTAATCCTTTTAATTACAGTAATTTATAATGTTATGTATACTACTAATTTATATTTTATCATTTTAATATATGATGTAAAAATATCTTTGTGAAACAGGTTCTCTGAGGAGCTGGCATGTGCCCAAGAAATAAGTAATATTATTAAAAGGCACTTACGACATTCTTGGAGATCATGGAAAAACATTTCAGATGGAATTAGAACCATGTGGTTTGGGGAGTTTGAGGTAAAAATTATTTGATGTATCAAATTTTTTTTCTTAAGTCCATATCAAAATGAAAAAGTTCTCTAAATATTTTAAATTCTTTTATGTGCTTTAGAAAAAATTTACATGATATGAACATGAGGGTGCATTGATTCGCAAAATATTTGAGCACTGTGGCTCGGAGATATTGAAAAATAAATTGCACCGAGCATGTCAATCCCAAAAGAAGCCCATTTGGATGGGAGATGAAGCGTGGGATGGATTGCTTCAAGAATGAGTTAATGATGGATTCAAAAAACTAAGCACTCTGATTAAAGCGAATCAGGGATTGAATTGCAGTGGTTTTGGATTTCCACCTCATCAGGGTGGATGTATCTAACACCTATCTCACAAAGATAAATTGGTAATTTTTATAAAGGTATCCATACTTAATTTTAATTATAATTGATTCTTGATAAATGTGTTTGGATGTAGGAGAATGAACTTGGACACCCACCTGGACTTGCAGAATCATTTATGCATACACATTCTACATTAAATGACAGAGGTGAACGTATATGGGTCAATGAACGTGCCCATAATACATATGTAAATAGTATGTTTTATAAAAAATAGGAAAGTTTAAATATTATAAATTTTATGTTAGAAAGTTTAAATGTCATATATATGTTACTTGATAAAATAGAAAGTTTTAATTTTATATAAGTTAATCATTCTATGTACTTCATGTGTAGAATATGTTCAACAATCGACTAGAGGAGTTCTTTTGTCAAAGTTCAAGTGATGGTGTTGACAATTCTTCAATGCCCATGTCATCTCAACTTCAGGTGAAAGTTCTAAGTTATCAATTTGTATTTTATATTATTTTTCATATAAATTATTTGATTGTTATTAATTTGTAGTTATATTTTTTATGCAGATGTGGAAAGATACAGTAGGTGGATCAAAAAAGGGATGAATTTATGGACTTGGAAGTGAGGCTTCCTTTGTCTTAGGTCACTCGTCTAGAGGACCTCCAAATAATTCGCCCCATGAAAGTGAACAAATGAAGACATTAAAAGAAGAAATGGCATCAATAAGATCGAAATTAACAATGTGTCGAGAAGAAAATACGATGTTTAAACAAAAATTTGCGGATATGGAGGTGATGATGCGACATATGCATAACCCATCATCATCATTTGAACATAATATATCACCGTTTTATCTGCCTACAAATCTTTCCTTTATAACACGGGGCGCTAATTTACCTCGGCCAGAGGTATCTCCTACACCATCCTCATCCAGACCTGCTAATGAACACCTACGACGAAACATACATGAAGATTTGGATGAGGATGATGATTGATTTTGACTTATGCATTTGAGTATATACTGTGTTAAGATAATTTTACTTTGGTAGTTTACATTTTAATACTTCTATATTGTTGAATGCTTCAAAGATTTTGTTTATTTAATGTTATATTTGAATTTTATGAAAGATTTAATATTTTATCATTTGATGGTTGTAACTATCGTTAAATATGGTGATTTAGATTTATTAATATATTATGTTTTGATTACAAGTTTTTAATATTTAAAAAATTCAGCCAAAAAAAATTAAAATATATTACAACGAAAAAATTCTTAAAAAACTGTGTTTTGTGATGGATTTTTCTGTCACAAAAAAATACAAAAATTTAAAATTTGCAACGGAATTTTTTCCGCCACAAATTATCAATATTTTGCGATGAAAAATTCCGTCGCAAATTCCATAGCAAAAATGCAACGGATTTTCCCATTGCAATTTTACAACGGAATTTGTCGTTGCAAAATCCATAGCAATTATTTGCGACCAAAGATTTTGCGACGGATTTTTTCTGTCACAAAATTCGTTGCAAAATAATATTTTTTTAGTAGTGTCCCTTGAGATCAAACCCTACTTGCATGCTAGGCATAGTTTTGCCATTGCAATTTTGCGACGGAATTTTCCGTTGCAAAATCCGTAGCAGTTATTTGCAACCAAAGATTTTGCGATGGATTTTTTCTGTCACAAAATCCTTCACAAAATAATGTGTTTTTAGTAGTGTCCCTTGAGGTCAAACCCTACTTGCATGCTAGGCATAGTCAACAATCTTCATTTACATTTAATGCCATCGCAACTGCCCCACTTATTGAATAGCCGCACAACCTATTGTTTTGTGCTTTATAAAAGACCTCAAGTGTTTCTATGACCTCAAGTCATTTCAACCCCTCACTCTTGATGATTCCTTCTACTATAAATGCATGCTCTCAGAAATGCTATGCATACGCATTCATTAGCTCTATTTTACTCTAAGCTTAAATAGTAACCCTATAAGCTCTTTTGCCAATTTGACTTAAGCATTAAAGAGTTTTATCCAAGAGCCATCTTGGTAAGCTTAACATGTTCTCATAGTGATCGTGGGTTCAACCCACCATCAATTAACTCAATTTGAAATTATTCATCTTAATTAGACATCACCCAAAAACCATTCCAAAAATTGCTTTATCAGTTGATGCTATTTAACTTACAAGTTTGAGAAAAATAGTAAGCACTAGGTGAGCTTAATCTAAAAGGCAATAAGAGTAGAGTCTACCACCATGACCTTTGCCATCATAAATTTTATCACAAAATAATTGGGATATACCAAGGCCTAGCACCCAACTAGGATAAATGATCACCATGACCATTTCCCAACTTTGGCATATGATTAGTGATAAAATCTCAGTCGCTCTCCTAAAGAAACAGTTGACTAGGTTCCAACCTCCAACATCACATCATGTCCCTCCAAAAAATAGCTAAACTACCATATCCAAAAAAAAAAAACAAAGAAAGAAAGGTTGATTCAACAACATACCAATGTTAACAAGGATCTGATATCCCACATGATCTACTTGAGAAACATAGTCAAAATTATTACCCTATTGAAGATGTCAAAAATTCGACACAACCTAGTAGAATCCTTTATGCTACTGATATAGATAAGCAGAAAAAAGTTTTTAACCAAGTCTAGCAACACAAAAGATGCCTCAAGGAACTCCCTGGTGGGCATTCCAATTGATATTCGAATAGTACTAATATCGAATAATGTACACAAAAGGCATGAGAATCCTACTTTATTCAAGGGATACTTAAGAGCTTAGTGACAAACTCCAAAGTTTCCATTAGTTTACCAAGGTACAATAAATCCTCAAACCTGAATGAAAATCTTTTACAATTCAAGCATATTTTGTAGTTACATGATCACAATGATCATATCCATGAAAATTATTTATCACCTCATTCTAAGGTTTGGCCTTACATTGGTTCATGAAACTAGAATCGATTCAATTGTGTGTTAATACAACCTCTACAAAACGTTTCTTAGTTTACAAGCAAGAGGAAGAGCAAATTGCTTCACACGTGTTTCCATATAGTAAGACAGAACAAAGGAGAATCTTTGAGATGTTTCTTTATACAATTCAATAATGAGGTCCTTAACATTAACAATCCCCATGTAGAACTTGTTTTTATTAATGTAATGTTTTTGGGATTGAGACATAAGGAATGTATCAATGTGTTGGCTTCTGAGCGACCATAGACCATGGAAGGGCTACTCCATTTGGCTAATACATGCTATAGGAAGATATTAATAGGATGTAGTATGAGCCTCAAACTGAGACAAGAAGGGTAAAAGTAAGAAAAATGATAAGGATGAACCAATTTAGAGAGAGAAATCAATCCTTAATTAGAAAGTTCCGGAATTACACCCCCATTAAATACAATAAGAAAGAAAGTGCATATATCCATTTAGAATGAGGATATTTTGGGAAAGCCAAGGAAGATGATAGAAAGTTCAAAGACTAAGGTTGTCCTGTCCATACTTGTGAGAAAATTTCTCACAAGCAAGCCTCTTAAGTACTTAATGTTTTGCTCAAAACATGTGATTGGATGTGAGAATATTTTTCTCGCCTCATAAATACATCTGATAACCACATTTCATAAGAAAAAAGCTACTCCTCAAGTTTTTGCTCTCTCCCTTTGAAAAAAAACTCTTTGCCTTTCTCCCTATTCTCCATAGTTTTTCTCTTGAATTCTCATCCAAAATTATATTTACATGTATACTTTAATATTTAAATAAAATTATTACATAATACATAATTATATTTATACATAATATTTTAATATCTAAATAAAAATTATTTTTATAATATATAATTATATTTACATGTAATATTTTTTTATTTAAATAAACTTTAAATTCATAATATATAACTATATTTACATGTATATCTTAATATATATAAATAAAATTAAATGCATAATATATAATCATATTTGCACATAATATTTTAATTTGAATACAATTATTTTTATAATGTATTATTATATTTGATGTATACTTTAGTATTCCAATAAAATTATTTTCATAATATATAATTATACTTATACTTAATATTTTCATATAAACCAAATTATTTTGATACTGTATAATTAAAATTATACATAATATTTAAATATTTAAATAAAATTATTTTCATAATATATAATTATATTTACATGTAATGTTTTAATAGTTGAATAAAACAATTTTTATAATATATAATTGTATTTATACATAATATTTTAATATTTAAATAAATTTAGTTTCATAATATATTATTATATTTGATGTATATTTTAATATTTTAATAAAATTATTTTCACAATTTATAATTATATATATGTGATATTTTATATATATATAAATTATTTTGATACTATCTATTTATAATTACACATAATATTTTAATACTTAAATAAAATTATTTTCATAATTGAAATAAGATAGCCCAACAGGCCCAGCGCAACAAGCTATCGAACTCAGAGAAGGCCCTTAGGCCCACTTAACATGCATAGCCCAACAACGCTTTTAGACCCAGTTGGGCCGGATCACTTAACCATGACCACTTGGTCGAGTGAATTGTTCTCAACCACACTCAGCGGGAGGCTTCAAGCCACTTTGCCTATTCAACCGTCCCTCTAGTCGACCACCTTGTCTGTTCAATTGTTATTGACCAAAGTGCTCACTCCAGCACTGACTCATATTCTTGCCGCATTCAATGCTCTGACAGGTGACATGCCTCCACATTAATATCGCGCGCCACCCCAGTACAATTTCTACCACCAACTTGGGCAGAGAGACACACCACTAGAGTACTATTTACCTTGAAAATCAGGAGATGATACCACCTGGAATAGTACCGGGATCGAAAATGACCAACAACCCCCAGGCAAGGACAAGAGCTCTCTACACTTGATAGGGGCATCTTAGACATATTATCTACCAAAAGAAGGCCATATATATCTCATTGCCAACCACACTCCAAGTAATGTCATATACAATATACGCTATTATTCTTCTAATCGATTACCTCATTTCGACCAAAACTAACTTGAACATTAGAGTGCCTTCGTTGGGGTACCTTGGCTAGTTTAACGTTTATTGTTCGTTGCAGATCTCAGACCTTGAAGAATATTGTTGTTGGATCATTCGACCTCCCTAGTCAGATCTACCCAAACACAACCCTAGTCACTATAAATGACTTCCAACCTTATCACTTTGGCGCCATCTGTAAGAAATTTGAGATTGCAACTAAGAAAATTGTGAACACAAGAAGAGTCGTATTTGAGAGGGAGGATAATAGGAGGTCTGCGTCTCCACCTCCCCCTCCACCCCAACAAGGTTCGTATGCTCTGGGCCCTAATGCCCCGCAAGAGCAAATTATAACATTGACTATATCACAGCTGATGCAGTTTATAAGTGAATAAATCTCTGCTCAACTTTCCGCTGCATTAAATAGGCACACCACCGTACCACTCCGCAATTGCCTCCACTAAAAAAAAGGCCCCCCCGAGACAGCTATAGTCGCCAGGAATCTAGGTGGCTTTTATAATGTGAAGTAAGTATGTACAAAATACTATTATAACCTTTTTCTTAGATGCATTTCTCCCAACACCATATGCCTTGCGTGCTTTTTTATTCGAATATGTTCAACCAGATGTGAATCCATTGCAAGGCTAGGATAATATCAACCTTTGATCTTGACGACATAGATGTCTCAAATTGTGTCATCTGTAGAGTATGTTCGTTGAAATGACAGTATTCTGTAAGTGCCATGGTTAATTAGAGCAATTTTTTTATTTTTAATTTTGCAATTTTTGAATTTACTAAGTTGAATTTTGAGATATTTAACTTATATTTGAATTAAATCGAGTTGATATAATACACATGTATCTAACTTCTAACACATTAATTCAAAGTGAAAAAAGTTTTTCTCAAATTACCCAAATCAAATTGTAATGTTGAATTAATAGCCTCCAAAAACATTACAATGGAATTCAATCCGTACCAGATTGAGATGGAAAATAAATAAATAAATAAATGATCCATGATTAATCATGAATATATCTAGAAGATAACCATCCGTTGCCTTGCGATTTCCCAGCAATGCTAATCTCATACTACTAGGTACTAGCTCGTAGTGTGAATTATTGTTTGGCAGCTTAACAATAAAATATTATGATTCTGTGAAAATCTAAGTCTCATTAAATTATGTATAAATTAATACGTATCTTATTCTAAACATCTATATATTATTAATTTTATTTGTTTTTTAATTCAATAATATATATATATATGTATATAATTATCATTTTCCAAGAAACAGAAAGAAAGTTACAGAAGTATGGTGATCGTGACTTGCAATTAGTTGCAAGTGAATTATATAAGAAGCTTGAAGTTTCTTGATGTTTTATTTTCTCTCAAAGAAAAGTAAATAAAGAAGTGAAAAGTAATGAATGAATGGAAGCCTCCCTCCGCTCAGCGCTCCTTTCTCACTCTCAGCCCCGCCGTTGTGCATTATTATTACTAAGATAACATAAGTATTGCATCTACCCACCAACTAAACATCGCAGAAAATATTGAAACAAAGCAAGTGATACGTTCATCAATTAAATCTACGCGTTTCTACTTATTAGACGACAGAACTTTTGTTGGACGAATTTTTTCAGCTGCATTTAACTAATATTATACGCTCATGTGTAAGCAAGCATGCTCGTCAAAAACATTATAGACCTCACCAATACACACACACACACACACATATATATATATATATATGTGTGTGTGTGTGTGTGCGCGCGCGCGCGCATTATCTCTATGCTATGTACGAATTTTTTAAAAATAGTATATGTTAATTAATGTTAAGTGTTGAATTATGGACAAATTAAAAATAATAATACAAAACTAAAAATATTGCAAAAAATGGTCGAGTAATGAGTAAAATTAAATATTACTCTAGCTAATATATCAACATTTAGTATTTAAAAGTTTGAAACATATAAGGATGTCAAAGAATATAAAATCTTATATACATGATGCCATGGAAAATGAATTTCAAAATTATTTAACAAGAAGGTAAAAATAAAAATTCAAACTTCCAAAGATAATAATAGATAGACTATTTATATAATTATATACTTTATAAAAGAAAATATTATGCAACCAGTAACAAGTAGTTGAATTAAAAACTAAAAACATATGAGAAACATATAAAGCATAAGATTGATGACTTAAAAGTTATTGAAAAAAACTTAAAATTATGATACTTTAAGATTTCTTTAGACTTAAAAGATGAATATATCAAGTTGAAACTTAATATATATATATATATATAGGTTGCAAAAAAAATTAAAAAAATATGATTTTAATTAAAAATCAATTAAGTCAAGACAAAACTAGGATAGTAAAGATACAAAAATTAAAAAATTAAAATATATTTCTAAAGTAGTTATAAAGTTAAAATCAATATTATAATATCAGTTAATAAAAAAAATTTGTTTGACTCGTGCTTATCGAACAAGGGAAGAAGAGCTTGGCATCAGTACAAAGTTAAAATAATAGGAAATTGATAAAGCAATTATAAATTGACAATTGATTTTGATATTGGAATTAGAAGGAGGGTATGAAGATGAAATTAAAATGTAAAATAAATATGAAAAAAGAAAATTATTACATTTATCCTCAAATTTTTGGTATAAATATAATTGAATCTTCATATTATCTTGCACAAATAAAAAAAATGAATAACAAAAGAAGTTAACTTTCCAAGCAATCAAAATTTAAAAAATAAAAAGAATAAAATTGGATATATAGTTTGATAGATAGAATAATGCCCGGTGTTATAAATTTGAAGAATTAATAGGTGTATTTTCAATTGAAACAACCAATTCAAAATATTTTCAAATACAACAAGAAAAATTTTGTAGCACCCCCTCTCGAGAATGGCATCTAAGTTGAGATACTACCAATTCAATCTTAATATTCTACTCATAGCAAACAATAGGCCCATAAATTTTCTCCTCAAATTTTTCAAGAAATGCACAATACTAACTTAACACAATTTGGGCAAAATATCCAAATACATAACATTTACAATCACACGTCTTCATGAACGTTCGTGGCATATCACAACATCTCCAACTAACTAAACATACATGGAGTTATATATATACAACCAAAAGTCTAGCATTTTACAAAATAGATTCACAATTGAGGACCTCGGTCACCATCTGTACTTGTGTGAAGGAAATCCAAATAATGTAAGAAGGTGAGTCCGAATTACTCAGTGAGACAAACATTTGCATGTAGGATAAATTAGAATGAAATGGAATAAAATATACAAATGTAAGAAGAGCATTCATTCTGAACTCAAATAACAAAAGCATAAGTCACGACTTCAAGGTATTTGAGATTTAAAAGAGTTTACAAGATCAATGAACAAAATCCAAAATGGGTATTTCTTGTACAACACTTTGTGAGTTGACTCAATATTGTCCTATATCGACAAAGAGTCAGTTCAAATTTAATATATTTCATAAAAGATTTCGAAACTCAAAGGCATGAATAGTTTTAAGAAACCCAGGGAGCAAGTTTTTTCATAAAAACTCAAGTTTCAAAATCCAGGATTTTGTTCAATTTTATAAAACAGGCTAGACAAGAACATTTTATAAAATCAACGATAACACTGTATTAACAATACAACTGTAAAACATCCTACCCCCTTATATCGCCTCAATTCTGTATAACAATACAACAGTAAAATGGCCTGCCCCTTTATATCACCATAATCGTAAGATGGCCTAGCCCCTTATATCACCTTGACAAGTGGCCAACTCACCAAACTGCTGCAGCACGAATCGGTAAAACCAATCCTCGCTGATCAAGTCTCCCCTAAAGACAAGATTGCAACCACACAAATCCGTAGGACTGATCCTTGCTGATCAAGCTTTAGGCCACAGTCAACCCCCAACTGCCTAAGCTAAGATAGCAAATCAAGTTAGCCAATAACATTATTTTTAACACCAATTCAATGGTATCAATCTACAAAAAGGTCTAGTTCTGAAATCCATAGATGCTAACGGGAATAGACTAAAGAAGGCCCCCCACTGGACATACCCTGTCAACTAGTGTGGCCTTTTGCTCTGCCCAGCAAATATTTAATAATACTAACCAAACAAGACATTTGAACAATTCAAGAACACAACGAGGTACAAGTTTGGAACAATTGTTATACACAATATATTAGCCAGCAAGGCCATTTCAATTATACACAATATACTGGCTAGTAAAGCCATTTTAGGTTGCAAAATGATTCATCAAGTAATATAGGGTTAGCCAATAAAGCTATAAGGTATGAGGAACAGAAAATGAACATTATAAATAAAAATTCTAGACACTAGAGCAAAAACAAGCATTAGCCCTCACAGGGGTTTACAAAACAAGCAATGGACAACAATTAAGAACTCAAGCAATTCATTGAGTATAATAACCAAGATGTAGTTACGAAATGGGAACGAGTTCAACCCTCATAGGGGTTTATCACAATAATAGATAAGTATAAAAAGGTGCTAGATTGGCAAACTCTCACTGGGCATATAAGCAAATACCTGAGAGGTTAGACCCTCACCTTAATAGCCTCAGATATGTTATCACCGTCTATTGGTCTGTGGGACCCACTTCTTTAGTCACCTAATCTAAAAGAATAGGTCAACTATCAATATCCTCATTCAACTCTATTAATTACAATTATAATATCGTTAATCTAAAATTGACAACTATTTATCTAGTATGGAAGTTTTAGGCTTCAATCAACACGATAATATAGGTTTAGTATATACTATTTACACAAAGTACCTCATAACTCAATTATTCTAGAATTATTTATGATGGTCTATATCAGTTCCAAAATAGCACGATATCTCTTTCTTATTTACAAAGTCATGATCATGTCATATCATCATCCTAAATTACACAATATAGTCCAATTCTCTACATAATTAATCCTAAGCAATACCATTTAGTCTTACATTGCATAATCCTTATTATCATTATTAAGTCCAAATTTAGCATCTAGCACACGTCCGAGTCTATTATGCTTACATATATACTCTTGCATGTCTCAGTTCTTGGTCCGAAATCAAAATTTTGGTTCAATTAACTAGTATTTACATCATAGGTTAGCCTAATGATTTACTCAAATTAAATCAGGAATTAATTAATCAATTAATTGAAGTTTTGCCCACGATTTGATCAATGAAACTTCAAATTCACAAACCAAACACACCACTATAATCATGGCATTGAGGAAAAGAAACTGCCTCCCTACTATTGTCGAAAAATTTCCACCACCACCAAAATGTTCCTCTTAAGATCTTGATTCCAAATATCTACTTAGTTTCCAGTTCCTCAGGCCAAAACACCCAAAACTAGGCTCAACAGTCACCAAAACCAACTTCTTCCATGAAGCTCTGATCATTTTCACTCGTCGCCACCGCTGCTCTGATTGCCCATGCAATGGTTCCGTCGAGGTCTCCAAGCTGAGAGCTTCCTAAATGCTAGCCTAGAATCCTGATCAACCTACTATACTACTATCCACCATTGAACCTGGAGGTAGGTCATTCTACCACCTTTGTTCCCTGTGAGCTACTGCCCGTCTCAACCATGTAAGTGGTGTGCATGTGTGACCGTAGGGTGAAGAAAGGTTTGGTTTGGTGGAATGAGGTGCCGGAGGTAGTCTGTGATGGTAAAAGTGGTTCGGTGGTGATGAAGGATGAAAGTGAAATGGAGAAGGTGATGAATAGTGAAGGAATGAAGAAAACATTTGTTTTATAAAATCTAATTTTTAGAAATTACAATTTAATCCTTAGTCTGTATTAAGTTAACCAATTTAAGTCTTCTAATTAATAAAATAATATATAGACCCTAATTGACCAGAATGATTCCATACAAGCCCCAAAGTTTTAAATTTTTAGTTCAATCAAGTCTTTGACAATTACTAATTGGCCCCCAAGAAATTTAAAAGTAGTAATATTACTATGAGGAATAATTAAATTTAAATTTCACAAAATTGAAAATTATAAAATTTAAATTCTATAAAATATAAAATTTTGAGGTGTTACAGCCTTCCCCTTTAAAAGAATCTAGTCCCCAGATTCTCATCTGTGTACAACTCCAACTGACATAAATAAGTAGATTTGGTCAGTTGATCTACATTATCTCTTTATTACATTTCGCCAGGATTGCTTCTTTAAGTCCCAATGCATTTTCACGTCTCTCAACTACATCCTATCTTTTGACTTATATGCCTCATCTAATAATCTTTCTTCCACTTTTTCTGGCACACATATTTTCTTACAAAACATAAGAACATCTTGATTTTGGTACTGAACTTAAATATCTAAAACGTTCAACCTTTCTTTCTGTTTCAAAATCCATATATCCTTAGCTTGGGATTCATTGCATTTCATCCTATATTTCAAAATGCACTTATCTCTATAATCCCACTTGCTATATTAATTTAAACACAACACCCATTTGAGGCTTTCGAGCGCTTCCACATCCAGCAAGTGAGCCATTTTAGCCCTTCAACTCAAGGCATTAGTCACTACATTCACCCTTTTGGGAGTTTGGTGATGGAAAAATAGTAGTCCTCTAAAATCTCAATCCATGACGCTGTCTCATGTTCAAGTTCTCATTTCAGTTAAATGGTTGACCTTAATGAATTACTTTAGTCAACATGTCAGCTATTTTAGATAAATGCAGTACTATTCTTCATTAATAGTTGACAAAATACGAAAAACTATGAGCTGTTAACACATTTTTTATTTCTTCCAGCTAGTTATTACCTTTATCTTAGAGGAATCAACCTCTACCCCATCTCGGGATATGATATACCTAAGAAAAGCCACCCATTTTTTTTCAAGGTCTGCACTTACTAAATTTAGCATATAAGTGACGCTCTCTTAAACTTGCAAAAGCCATGCGTAAGTACCTTATGTGGTCTTTTCTAGTCATTAGCTGGTAGGACTCCTATCCAACTCTAACTTTGAAAAGGTTCTGGTCCCCACATAAAGTTAAACGATACTTCTATATAGGGTAGGGATAATGAGCTCAAATCTTTTGAAATTACTTCCAAGTATTCAAGTACTACTTCTGATGTAATAACCCTAAGCTCGGATTGCATATTTAGTTTGAGAAAATGTAACATGTAGGAAGGAATGTAAACACTAAGATAATATAAGACATTATCATGGATTTCAAACTTAGAACCTATACCTTAGATAGTGTCCTAAGAGCTGGATACATTTCTCTTAGTAGGGGCATTAGCACGAGACAAGCCCTTCTGTCTTCGGCTAAACTTCATAAGTTATTTTCCTTTGTTTCCTTGATAATTGGAGACGAATTTCCTATCCTTAGGACAATCCTTAGCAAGATGTTGGTCATTGCCACATTGCATACATGTCCCATGCTTTTTCCAATGTGTAGATTCACTATAACGGGTGTCACCACAAAACTCACAAGCTTTTCTTGGAGTTAGTTAGGTCGGACGAGTGTTATTTCTAGTAAGAAAGAGGTGGCTAACCAATATCTGACCTTAAACCTCTGTTGTTTCCTCTCAGAGTCACTTCTCTCTCCACTTTGAATCGCAGACCTAAAAGTTTTTCCCTTTTTAATCTCTTCTTTGATTTTTTATATCTCCTAAAGTTCTTATTCTGCCTGTATGGCTTTATTCACAACCATGCTATAAGTGAGAAATTCACAACCTATAAGGGCTCTTTGCAACTCAAGCTTTAACCCTTCAATAAAGTTTCTTATTCTACACCCCTCATCATTCAATATATGAGATGTAAATCGGATTAAACGATTGAATTTTTCCTCATACTGGCATAGATCCTTGAGTAAGCCCCATAAACTCCTATTCCCAAGCATTCCTTACAACTTTAAGTATATATTTATTCATAAATTCATCTTTAAAGTTCTCCCAGGTATGGGGAAAACCTTCTTGGTTCCATTATTGGTCCAACAACCTCCACCAATGATAAGCATCTTCTCCCAAAAGAAAGGTAGCATGTCTAACTTTCTATTCTTCTGGATAATCTAATGCTTGAAAAATTTTCTCAATCTCTTCGACCCATACTTGTGTCTTCTGATCATCCAGTTCGCCAATAAACCTCATGGGATTATGTTAAAAGAATCATTCAAGCATTCAACCTATAGCTAATTCTTTACTATGTTGAGAACCACCAACTTGACTTTGCTGCTAACAAAACTGCATGAACTGTTGCCATATATTACACATCTATTCTACAACTTGCCCTCCAATTCCCTGGTTTAATGGTGGGGTCGGCATTGTTCTATCCCCTGGTATGTGGTATCCTTGGTCAAAAGTATTTCCCATTTGACTCTCTTGTGTTTCATCTCGATTGATGATAGGTCGTCATCTACGACCTCAAATAGTCCACGATAATAGGAAGAGATGAGGTTGCTCTTGTGACAATATTTAGTATATAAGATCTTTCAGTCCTATCAATTATGTGAAATCTATGGTATTTAATAGAAAACTCTATTATCATTCAAACTTGTAGCGGCTTTTATCACAATATACAAGGGTATTTTGACTATAGTATAATACGGAATAGGAATATATCTATACGGACTAATAGTAACAAGTAAAACCACATTAGTTCATACATTAATTCATATAACATATTCGCTAAACTCATTACTTGACTAGAGGGGGACAAGTTAACCAACTCCAGTATTATCTTTAGAGCATCACATTTTGTTTTAATCCTATAAGATTATATATAAAACTTATATGTCTTCATATAAATATGTATAACTACATACTTTAAGTATTCTACATGTCCCACAATTTCAGAACCTAAAGTTTTCCTTAGTCGAGTTAAGGCACATTGGTAATCTCTGAGATACTGACCACTTTTACCTAAACATTTATTCCCTTCTTTCCTTGAATTTACAGCATGCTTCCTAAGGGCTTCATTTCATACAAGTGATCTTTCCCACTTATCCTGTATCAACTTATAATCAAACTAGTGTGCTTTTCCATTATTAGTAAACTAGTTACCTCAGATTTTGAGTTGTAATCAAATATGAACACATCATTCACTGATCATCTCACATGATCTCCTTACGAAAATATTCCCTTATTTCCCTCTCAATGCCACAACGTGGTCATACAAGTCAATCCTATTATTGAAATGCCAGGTCTGAGATAAGCTCGTCATCTAAATCTCAATCCCCTATAAAACCAAACACTTATCATCCCAAACTGCTTTCAGTTTCCACATTCTATTATCACAAAATGCTCATCAAAAACACAACCTTAAACATATTTCCAGTAAAACATCAATAAAGTTGCATGTGTGATATCTTAAAGTAATGGACTCTATACTAGCTGGCCATCCCAATACTAGTCCTTCACTTTTCAATATCACGCCTTATCCCAAAATTCACATCCTAACAAAATTTTTGAGTCAAACATAATCTTCACTAATCTAAAAATCCCATATTCCAAGGACCTTGTCCTGGCATAGCTCAAGTTTCTAAACCTAAGCCCTAACACCACTTCTGCAGCACCCCTTCTTGAAGACGGTACTTGAGTTGATATGCTACTAATTTAATCTTAATATTCGGCTCATAACAAGCAATAGGCCCATAAATTTTCTCCTCAAATCCTTCAAGAAATGCACAGTACTAACTTAGCACAATCTAGGCAAAATATCCAAATACATAACATTTACAATCTCACATCTTCAAGAACATTCATGACATATCACAACATCTCCAACTAACTTAACATACATGGAGTTATATATATACAATCAAAAGTCTAGTATTTTACAAAATACATTCACGCTTGATGACCTCGGTCACCATCTATACCTATTTAAAGAAAATCCAAACAACGTAAAAGGGTGAGTCCGAATAACTCAGTGATGCACACATTTACATGTAGGACAAATTAGAATGAAATGGAATAAAATATACAAATGTAAGAAAAGCATTCATTATAAACTTAGATAACAAAAGTACAAGTCACGACATCTGGGTATTGGAGATTTGAAAGAGTTTACAAGATCAATGAACAAAATCCAAAATGGGTATTTCTTATACAACACTTTGTGAGTCGACTCAATATCATTCTATACCCACAAAGAGTCATTTCAAATTTAATACATTTCATAGAAGATTTTGAAACTCATAGGCATGAATAGTTTTAAGAAACCCAGGGAACAAGTTATTTCATAAAAACTCAAGTTTCAAAATCTAGGATTTTGTTCAATTTTGTAAAACAAGCTAGACAAGAACATTTTATAAAATCAACGATAACACTGTATTAACAATACAACCATAAAATGGGCTACCCCCTTATATCACCTCAATTCTGTGTAACGATATGACCATAAAATGACATGCCCACTTATATCGCCTCAATTCTATATAACGGTACAATCATAAAATGGCTTACCCCTTTATATCACCTCAATCATAAGATGGCCTAGCTCTTTATATCACCATCCACACCTGTTTGAAGGAAATTCAAATAATGTATAAGGATAAGTCTGAATAACTCAATGCGTTAAACATTTGCATGTAGGATTTATCAGAATAAAATGGAATAAAATATACAAATTTAAGAAGAGCATTCATTCTGAACTCAGATAACTAATGCACAAGTCATGACATCTGGATATTGGAGATTGGAAGGAGTTTACAGGATCTACGAACTAAATCCAAAATGGGTATTTCTTGTACAACACTTTGTGAGTTGACTCAACGCTGTCCCATACCGACAAAGAGTCATTTCAAATTTAATACATTTCATAGAAGATTTTGAAACTCATAGGCATGAATAGTTTTAAGAAACCCAGAGAACAAGTTATTTCTTGAAAACTCAAGTTTCAAAATCTAGGATTTTGAACAATTTTATAAAACAAGCTAGATAAGAATATTTTCTAAAATCAATGTTAAAGTTGTATTAACAATACGACTATAAAATGGTCTGCCTTTTATATTGCCTCGATTCTGTATAATGATAAGATCGTAAATGGCCTGTCCCATTAGATTGCCTTGATACAATCGTAAAATGGATTGCCCCTTTATATTGCCTCAACCGTAAGATGGCCTACCCCCTTATATCGCCTCGATGAGTGGCCAATCACCAAACTACTGCAGCACAAATTGGTAAAACCAATCCTTGCCGATCAAGTCTCCCCCGAAGACAAGATCACAACCACATGAATTGGTAGGGCCGATCCTCATCGATCAAGCTTTAGGCCATAGTCAACCCTCAATTGCCCAAGCTAAGATCACAAGCCAAGTCACCAATAACACTATTTTAATCACCAATTCAACGGTATCAATCTAAAAGAGGTCTAATATTGAAATCCAGAGGTGTTAACAGGAACATACTTAAGAGAGGCCACCACTGGACATACCCTTTCAACTAGTGTGGCCCTTTGCTCTGCCAAGCACATATTTTAGAGTACTGACCGAACAAGACATTTAAACAAGTCAATAATACAATGAGGTACAAGTTAGGAAAAATTATCATACACAATGTAATGGCTGGCAAGGCCATTTTAATTATACATAATATATTGGCCAGCAAGGCCATTGTAGGTTGCAAAATGATTCAATAAGTAATATAGGGTTGGTTGGTAAGGCTGTGAGGTACAAGGAACAGAAAATGAACACCATAAATAAAAATTTTGGACACCAAAACATAAACAAATAGTAGCCCTCATAGAGGTTTGCAAAATAAGTAATAAACAACAATTAAGAACTCAAGCAATTCACGAAGTACAATAACCAAGATGCAGTTACAAAATGAAAATGAGTTTAACCCTCATAGTGGTTTATCACAATGACAGATAAGTATTAAAAGGTACCAAATTGCCAAACCCTTACTAGGCATATAAGCAAATACCCGAGAGGTTAAATCCTTACCTTAATAGCCTCAGATATGCTATCACTATCTATTGGTCTATAGGACCCACTTCTTCATCACCTAATCTAAAAGAATAGGTCGATTATCAATATCCTTATTCAACCCTATTAATTACAATTATAATATCATTAATCTAAAATTGACAACTATTTATCTAGTATGGCAGTTTTCGATTTCGATCAATATGATAATATATGTTCATTATATACTATTTACATAAAGTACCTCAATAACTCAATTATTCTAGAATTAATCACGATGGTCTATATCGGTTCCAAAATAGTATGATATCTCTTTCTTATTTACAAAGTCATGATCATATCATATCATCATCCCAAATTATACAATATAGTCTAATTCCCTACATAATTAATCCTAAGCAATACCACTTAGTCTTACATTACATAATCCATATTCTCATTATTAAGTCCAAACACGTTCGAGTCTATTATGCTTACATGTATACTCCTATATGTCTCAGTTCTTGGTCCCAAATCAAAATTTTGGTTAAATTAACTAGTATTTACATCATTGGTTAACCTAACGATTTACTCAGATTAAATGTTCCTCTCGAGCTCCTGATTCCAAATATCTACTTAGTTTTTAGTTCCTCAAGCCAAAACACCCTAAATCAGGCTCAACGGTCACCAAAACCAACTTCTTCCATCGAGCTCTGATCATTTTCACTCATCGCCATCATTGCTTTGATTGTCCAAGCAATGGTTCCATTGAGGTCTCCAAGCTGAGAGCTTCCTAAATGCCAGCCTGGAATCCTAATCAACCTACTGCACCACCGTCCACCATTGAACCCGCAAGGTGGGTCACTCTACCACCTTCATTCCCTGTGAGCTACTACCCGTCTTAGCCATGTAAGTGGTGTGCAGATGTGACCGTAGGGTGAGGAAAGGTTTGGTTTGGTGGAATGAGGTGCCGGAGGTGGTCTGTGATGGTGAAGAGTGGTTCGGTGGTGGTGAAGGATGAAAGTGAAATGGAGAAGGTGATGAATAATAGCGAAGGAATGAAGAAAACATTTGTTTTATAAAATCCAATTTTTAGAAATTACAATTTAATCCTTAGTCTATATTAAGTTAACCAATTTAAGTCTTCTAATTAATAAAATAACATATAGACCCTAGTTGACTAGAATGATTCCATGCAAGCCCCAAAGTTTTAAATTTTTAGTTCTATCATGTCTTTGAAAATTTCTAATTCGCCCCCAAGATATTTAAAAATAGTAATATTAATATGAGGAATAATTAAATTTTATAAATAAAATTTAAATTCTATAAAATTTAAAATTTTGGGGTGTTACAGATTTAAGAATCTATATTGATGAAGTAGTATATAAAATATTTAAAAAGAGTTCAAATACATACTTAAACATACTAATTACATATATATGAATAAATAAAATTTAAATTCTATAAAATTTAAAATTTTGGGGTGTTACAGATTTAAGAATCTATATTGATGAAGTAGTATATAAAATATTTAAAAAGAGTTCAAATACATACTTAAACATACTAATTACATATATGTGAATAAAATAATTAAAACTAAACACCATACTTTTAAAATTATAATATTCAAAAAGTGAAGCAAATTTTAAAAATATTTAAACCAAAGAATAAATCTCATTCTATAAAATTAAAATTAGATGAACAAAAAAAAGAAAATTTAAAAATAAATTACAAAATATAACAAATAAATAGATAATTTGATTCAAAGAATGATGCAAAAGATGATAAATATTACAATTTAAATAAAATAAAAGTTAAATGGTAGAATTTATCAATGCTTGAAGAAAAAAAATGTAAGTAACAAAAATGAATTAAAATTAAAAAAGATAAAGAACAATTAATATATCTCATCTCATATAATGAACAAAAAGATAATTAAAAATAAAAATAAAAATTATATGAATGAATTGATAACTTAAACAAAGTAATAAATAAAAAGATATAAAAGTTTACAAATTCAATAACAAACAAAAGTTAAATGATAGACTTTATTTATGGTTGAAAAGAAATTTATAGCATTAAAATCCAAAAAATCTCTTTCATTATGTGAAATACCTAAATTTAAAAAAAAATCAAAAAGTGAACAATAAAATCAATCAAACAATAAATAATTTAAAAAATATAATAAAACCCCACACAAAGAGATAGAGGGGAAAAAATGCTAGAAATTGATATGAAATAACTTTTGAAACACTCTCTATACATAGTGGTATTGTTTTGAATTAGTTATTAAAAATTTTAAAAAATATATGAAAAACTTATCAAATTTTAAAATTCAAATGAAGAATGATTCTTCCATATATGTAGAGTAAAGATGAAAGAAATTTCGTAGATAAAATGTAATTATTTTTTGGCATCAAAGGTAAATAAAGAATAATTTATTTCAATCAAGAAAATAATTTCAGAAATTTAAATATCTTTAAATGGTATAAATAATATCAAATTAACAACCAACATCCATGAAAACTTTCAATTTTAATTAAAAAATTTTAAATTCTAACAATTCTGAATTTAGTCAAAATTGCACAACTGCAGGTCCTGCATTGTTGTGTTATGTATAATAGTACTAGCATGTATCTAGTGCGATGTATTACAAATAATATATTTTAATACAAAAATGACTTATTTTATAATAATACACATTTTATTTTATGTAATTAAAAATGGATAGTAATTGTTTTAATATTTAAAGGAAAATCTAATACTAATTAAATAAAATAATGTGAATATTTCTATTAAATTTATTATGTTTAAAGATAATTTGTACTTGAATAAGTTGTAGTGTCACAAGAAGTGTTAAACTAAATTTAAAAATTATACATAAATTTTTAAAATGATAAAATTTTAGAAAATAAATGAAAGAATTGAGAAAACATAAATGGAGCAAGGCATTTTACTCAATACCTTTTGTAATTACATAAATATTTATAGTATTATATATGCATATGTTGATATCATAAATAAGTAAATGATTTTTTTTTAAATATAAAGCTTTTTTTATGTGATTCTTAATAATTATGGAAGTCACATTTACAATTTTCATGACACTTAAGATTTTTAAGATGTCAAGTATTTTCATTAAAATAAAAACATAATCTCTTTGTATTTCATCTATAATACATTAGGTTATTATTTGATCATCAATTTAGTGGAGCAAGGCATTTTACTCAATACCTTTTGGAATTACATATATATTTATAGTATTATATGTATACCTATGTTGATATCATAAATAAGTAAATGATTTTTTTTATTAAATATATAGCTTTTTTTATGTGATTCTTAATAATTATGGAAGTCATGGTTACAATTTTCATGACATTTAAGATTTTTAAGATGTCAAGTATTTTCATTAAAATAAAAACATAACCTCTTTGTATTTCATCTATAATACATTAGGTTACTATTTGATCATCAATTTAGTCAGTAGTTTATAACATGCGATGCAATATTTTACATATGAAATATTTCTTCATATTCCATATAATTTTGAAAGTAAAATTTACTTGTTTTTATTTATACATGTAGTTATTTTATTATTTTTTGAAATTATCAAATAATATGTATTGTGTAAATGGTCATAAAATAATAAATAAATTTCCAATAAGCAATTTAAAATAAAATAACAATCTCTAACAAATTTCTTTTCTAAATATAGAATATACGAATAATTTAAGGGATACTTACTTTCAATCAATTTTATTTTATATGACAGCATTAGTGCATGCAAGGACTTTCTTTTATGAATAATTATAAGAAAAAGTGTAAAAATAAATATACACGACATCAATATAAAAGGGTATAACAAATGTACTGATGAGAAATGTGAAAAATTGATGTTAATTTGCCACTTAAGTGTTCATTTATCAACTTTTAAAATTTTCAACTGTGCCAACTTTACATGTCTCCTATAAAAAGTTTTACTTCAAATAATTGAAAATGAGTTCTCCATTATTATATTGTTAAAATATTAAAATAATTTAAATTAATAATATAAAATAAACTTGAGAGTTTATAGTTGTTGTAGGAAGTAACGTTCTACATTTAAAATAAATTCTCCAAGTTAAATTAGTTGTTATATTCTATATGTATGATTTTATCTAAAGCTATTTTATTTATCTAACAAATATTTTTATAAAAATAATTAAATTTTAAAATTGTGATAAATGAAGGACTTATACATATCAATTAATTTATAATTATTTCCAAACTTCTAATTTTTTAATAACGCAGTGATGATTTGACATTTCAAATAAATATATCTGATGCTGCAAAGAGCTGAATGGTCCGGAAGTCCGGTGGATTGAGTT
>JACGDI010001506.1:300569-316305 GCA_014898725.1 Jacaranda copaia | reverse complement strand
GACAATACTTCGGGGGGAGGCCGCCATGTGGCGAGGGACCCATGCATCATCAATATCCTATCTTTTCCGTAAGCAATAGATAAGTTCTGAAAAAAATTTAAGTGAGTCACAATATTAAGAGATAATTATGGTTAGATATATTTAAAATTATATCTAATATAATTATGTCTATTTTTGAATTGTATCTAATATAAGTTATTTAAAAGTTAGATATATTTAAAATTTAAGAAAATAATTATTTAATCAAGATATAGAAATAATTTGCTTGATAAAATGGTTGAATATTCTTTATTTATTTAATAATTTTTTGGTTAGAATAATTGAATAATATATTACTTCAACTAAAAATAAAGTGATTATATCTATATAAAAACAAAAAAATAAAAAATAAAAAAGTAGCTGTTGTTTTAAAATAACTTAGTTATCGTCTATTTTATTTGAATAAATTTTAAATTTTTCATAAAAATATTTTCTTAGATTAAAAGCAAAAAACATTTAATTCTTTAGATATGCAAAAGTTAAGGTTAATATTTTTTAAAGCTCAATTTTATTAGAAAATTTCATTACTTTATACATCTATTTAGTTTTTAATAGTTAATGTTATCAATGTAAAAATAAATTACTAAAATATGAAATATATCAATTATGTAAAAGGTATTTATTTAGCAACAAAATTTGAATTTCTAACTGTATATACAAATTTTCTATAAATATGTTATTTATTTATTGAAAGAGAAATAAGGTAATTTTCTCATACAAAGTGTTATAAATAAGTAAAGTTCAACTAACCAATTTACACTTATCAATGCATATGATGTTATATATAAAAAAATGAAAAAAAATTATATGCACACAATTAGAAATGAATAAATCAAATGCTAGTAAATTTAATGAAACTTTTATAAAAATATATACATATATATAATGTTTTTTCGTTCATTTCATAAGAAAACTGTAATAGTTTCAACAACTTAATAAAACATTACAATATTTTTTAATATTTCAAATGTCACATCAATTGAGGTACATTACTCAAATTTGAATATACAATTTTTTTTCATCTAGATAAATTAGAAGAGTTGCATTACAAAATTAATAGTCGAATAACAATTCAAGATCGAGGATAAATTCTTAAGTGAACATACATAAATATTTAAAGATGGTATTGAAAATGAATATATAAAACATAACTATTAGAATAAAAAGGATTGCATGTTCATATTTTTAAGTATTATAAAGATTTCAATCTTAAATTGAATATAAGAACTTTAATTTTAAATAAATATTAAAGAAATAAAAAGCAATAATATTAGTAAAATATTTAAATCTAGTAGAAGAATATCTAATTTACTTAGAACAAAAATAAAGCAAAAACAAAATAGAAATGTGTGATACAAAACATAGAAAAATTAGTACGAAATGATCAAGTTTAAATTAAAAAAAAAAAAAAGAAGCATCAATATGTATGTTAATTGGGGATAGAGGTTCTACAATTAAATAAAATTGAATAAAAATATGATTATGGATATTTTGGAATTATTGCATGAGATAAAAATCTACATTGCAATTTGAATAAGCATAATATGATATTTTAGTTATAACATATAAGTTGGTTGTAGTAAAATAAAATTACAAAAATTAATAATCAATGATAATTTTTTAATTTAATTAAAATATTAAAATTTTAAAAATTGGACGCTTAGCCAAAATTACACATTAGATCGACACAAAATTATGTTATACATAATAGTATATATATATATATATATTTATATATGTATTTAGGCTATTTTGGGAAATTATACATTATTGAACATATACTTCGAACAAAAGTCGAATTGTTAGAATTTAGTTCCAAAGTGTTTATGTCTTTATTGCAATTGTCGATAGCTTCGACTGATTTCATTACTATGCTTTGTTATACTATATTTTTTTAGTCAATAATATACATTTAATCATTTGATATATACATAACTAACATAACTAGAGAAGATAAAATATGCAACTTTTTTTTAATAAAAATGAACAAAAATATTTAACTATTAATTCATAGCATTTGTTGGAAGCACATTAACCACCTCCATCCCTGGTTCTATTTTAGGGTCCATTTTTTTGCTGCATCAATAAAAATAACAACGAAAACAAGAACATCCCAAATAGCATTTTCCTTTTTCACTCTAAGATTCTATTTTTTTATATTATTTTAATGTACATAGTATTATTTTAATATATTTAGACTATTCTATTTTACTTTTTTGTATATTTATATTTTTATCAATTATGTAACTAGTTTCAATTTTTAAAAAAATTCAAAAAAAAAAGGAAAAAATTAATGATTGAAAAAATATTGTTTTGTTAAGCAACTTATCAAAAGATACATACTTAAAGGAGAAAAAAAAACCACAAATAAATCCATGAACCGATACAACTTAGTTATCATGATTTAATGGTGATTGTTTGAGTTGCCACATATGCTCTATTAAATCGACTTGCAATTTATGATGATTTCCTGTCATATATCCAAAGATGATTATGGAGGTATGCTTCATTTTCAAGTAAATGGTTATAAAGGATTTGAACTTAAATATATGAAATATATAATTTTATATATAAATATACAAAAAATAAAATTTACTTATAAATTAATACATAAACTAATTCTATTTGAGGTGCCATTTTGAAAAATAGCATCCCAAATAGCAAAAATAGCACCCCAAGTAGCATTGGAGTAGAGATGGTCTAACGAAAATTAATACATATTAAGAAGAAAAAAAAAAAGGAACACTCATCAGTTAGGAATCAACCACACTGAGAATTAGCTGCAACAACATTTACTTCAATTTTAGGTCAGTTATGTTATGGTTAAAATTTCAAAATTTAAATATCAATTATGAATTAATTGTAGTTGATGCACTAATTATTTATAGTGTTGGAGTAAGCCGAAGTTCCACCAATCCCATTGCAATCTCTAAATATAGTCACTCAAAAAGAAGAAAGGCAAAAGAGCAATGAAATATAAGCAATAAATTAAATTAGTTATCCAATGAAAAAATATATACATAAGCGTAAATAATAAGCTTAGGGGTCCGATTATCAAAAGCCGCTTGCCGAGGATATGGGCTTGCAAGCGAAGTAAGTAACCCACTATTTATGACATCCTTATGGCAAATTATTAAGGATGCAGCTTTTTGTGTGAGCGCTACCAATGATGGTTTGGTGACACGAAAAATGAATTCAATAAAATAATTCCCTATATGAAATTTTTATCAAATATTGTTTTTACCCCTACACTTTATTCAACTGAAATCAGTATAATGTAATTGTAATCGTTACAATAATCATATATGTGCATTTTCATGCTTTACAAACTATATGACTTGTGCATATTAATTCATCATTTTATTTCATGCAAAGCCAACATATCATAGCCATGCACTAGCATTTTAAGTTTTTTTTTTACTCCAACCGCTTCCCAACATGTTCGTGTAGAAAATTGGAGTGTAATGGTATTGGTTAATTATTAATATCCACAGTCCAATTATAAAATTCGAACTTCATTATTTAATTTCATATTTATTTTGTTACATCCATTCATTCCAGTGTTAAATTTGTAGAAGGGACATTGTATATGTCACAAAAGATGATGATGATGATGATGATGATGATAACTGGAAGTGATTTTAAAGCTAAGAGAGGGTGAATTAGGTCTTAGCACTTTTTAATGCAATGAAAGTTTATCACTCAAAACTTTTTAGTTTTTCAAAATACGTTAAGTTTTCTACAAAAAAAATAACTCTAGACACTGATTGGAATTTGTAAAAACTAGTTATGTAATCAGTAGATCAGTGGTAGATAAAGTTGAAAAATAAAAGTAAATGAATACTGGAATTTAGAGTGGTTTGGGTAATGCATACTACTTTACTTAAGCTTTCGCTTAGGATTTGGAACCTATCAAATCAATTGAAATATAAGAATATTTTACAAGTAAATAAAGTAATTTGACATAATGAAAGATAAGGATCAGAAACACTTTAGCAGCGTGAGAACAAGCTCTTCAAAGAGAGCTACATTGAAATCCCATACTGGATAAGCCAAATTCTAGAATGTCGCGAAACCATTCATTTTGTGATTAGTCCCGGGGAAACTTACACAAGTATCACTTGCATAATCACTGTGAACTAATGCATGAGTTGTTGCCACTACATACAACAAACTCTGGTCTCTCCTTTTAAACCAGAACTCAAAATATTGCTGAAGATTCCAACAATAGTACTCCGTTGGTTTCTTCACCTAAAGGTCTCTAGAGCAACCAAGCACGCAGTTTGCTCTTTTCATGGGGTCCCTAGAAAGTAGGATCAACTCTTGTCCCTCTTCACCACTATGTCCTTTGAGACACAAACGACCTTATCCTCGTCTCCCTAAGGTTCATTGAAGGCAAACTCCCATTGACCTTCTTCATCAAAAAGCCCCTTGAAAATGCAAGTAGAGCAAAAAGTTAGCAATACTTAAGCACAAAACATGTATGAGAGTATCACACTTCTCAAGAACACTTAACAAAAATATTTTCCCAACTTAGTGATTTTCACCAAACAATGTAGTAGAATTTCTTATTTAGAGGTTCATATCCAGCTGCTATAATTTCCAATTAGGTAAGTATCCATTGAAATCAAATAAGGAAACAAGATAGTATGGTAAAAATTCATTAGCACCATAATCTGCGGATTTATCAAAAAATAAGGCAAGATTGAGTTTCTTTCATAAATCATAAAGATATGAATCAGGCTAGAATCTCCAAAAGATATTTTAAGTATGGAAAGTAAATTTTGATGCTTAGATAGATTCCTACAAAAATATACAGAAAGATGTTCACAACTTAATTGCATGCTTTTAACATATAATTTAAAAATACAATTTTATCATGCTGAAAATCAAGTAAATTATCAAGGAATTAATAATAATAATAATAATAAAATATAGTAGAATTGCGTATAAGGAGACAAGACAATTATGAAATATGAGATATACGAGAATATAAATTTAATTTTAATTTTAAACTAGTTGTTTAAGTAGCTATAAATATTAAAATAATTGTAGCAGAATCCCCCAACCATATAGTGGCACTGGAAAAATGAAAATACCCCCTTAACTTAAGGCATCCCAAACTACCCACTTGCAAAATAACACATGCAATTTTGCATGATGTTATTTTACCATAAGATAAATTAAATTTTTTACATAAAATTTTTTATTTTTCATAGTGCTATTTTACATTAATTATTATATTATTGATTGATTTTATGTAATTCAATATTTTTTTATTTATATATATACACGCACATCATAAAATTATTTTATATTCGAATTTTTGATCTTTCACGTTTTATTAATAAATTTCTTGAGAACGGAAGGTCTAGAGAACAAAGAAAAGCACCATCTTGGGGCCCATTACAATTTTATTTTTTTTAAAAGAAATGTTCCTATACAAATTGAATACAAAATTTCTTGCATAATGGAATAGACAAATGCCATTTAAGGTATAAGCCAATGTACATGCCCATTACAATTTACGCCAATGGAATTTCTTTTTCTGGGCCCACGTTCCCTGAAGACAAACCACCGTCACCTTTTTTGCCAATAAGAAGCAGCCAACTGGCAAGTTCAACGTTCCTATGTTTGCACAGATACGACAGAAGCAGGGAATTTAATTTAGGATTTTCACCAAATCCATCGTTGCCCCTTCGGCTGGTAAATCGACGACTACTGTAGCGCGTATTACCTTTCCATTTCAGTTCCGAGGGCTATTTACAAAAATATTGTCAAAAAATCAACTTTTACAAAATTATCATATTTTTAAAGGGTTTATAAAATTATGAAAAAGCATGATTGCAAGCCATGCTTTTAGCCATCTAATTTTTTTAAAATAAATAAATAAATAAGAGGTGTGGTACGTAGCCACGCCTCTTTGAAATTTTTTTTTTTCTAAAAACCACTAAGAGGCATGGCCTTGGATGGGAATTTTATCCATCCTAGAGAAAATTCCCATGCATTTTCATATACCATAAGCCTCTTAATAGTAACATATTATTGGTGAGAAAAGGAAGATAGAGAAAAAGAAATTGTGTTTTAGATAATTTGAAATAAGGTAAAATTTAATTTATGCATTTCAAGATTTTAATTTTATATTTGTGGTTATTTTATGTTATTATTTTTCTATTGTTAAAATAATTTATTGTATTTTTTTTAATTTTTTACATTTTAATTAGATGCCTTATTTCGAAAGAGGAAGATTTTGATTCACCAATAAAGATTGGTTTTTAATTTTTTAGAATTTTTTTAATCTAATTTGTTTATTATTTAGTTTTACATGATCATGTGGAACTTGGTATTCATGAGTGATCATGTGGAAAATGATTCAATAAAAATATATCATTTTTATTAATCATTTGGACTTTAAAATTAAGAATCAATAAAAATAATACATGATATTAATCATTTTTATTCAAGATACATTGCCATTAATAATAGTCATTTCTTTCTCTCAATAACCATTATAATTTATAATCGGATCAATTCGACTCATCTTACATCCTTAATTAGCTAAAACTTATACACTACAATAGTGGCAGACTGCTTTGTTTTACAAGATGAGACAAATCAATTTGCACAAAATCAAATGACAACAAACACAATATTTTAACCCTTTGACAATAAATTATAATTTTCTATATATATTCTAATGCAACGTTTGGTTATGGTTATTTTGATTATTGATTCTTTTATTTTTTTCACTTTATGCTCATCCATTTTCATAAGGTTATTCTATTGAGCATTTATAAAGCAACATGCTTAACCGTATAATTTGAGAGGTTTGGAAAAGGTGCACCACATTTTAGTACAAGTGAATTAATATACATTTATGTGTTTGTAGGTTTAATATTGTGGAAGCTGTCACAAATTGAATAAAGTGACACCACTATCATTAGAGAATGTTTAAATTAAGGTAAAATATCATTATTCAAATTTGTTTGAGGTTTTACTGAATTTCGAAATTTATATTTTAACTTATTTGGATTGTTAATCTAATTGAGCTTGAGCAGCTTAATCTTTTTATACATATTTTATAATTTTTTTTTTAATTAAGCGACCTCAAGTTGAACTTTAAATCTTAACAAATGAAAAACTTGTGAAGCTTGATTTGTTAAATTTAAAGAATTGGTCTGTAATAAATTTTAAACGATCAATTTCAAGCTAAAGTCAGAATTTGCTTAATTTTCAGTTCTAATAACGTGGAATTGAGAATGTAAAAATCTTACAAAACCTTGTTCCATTGATATTTTTTCAGATATTGTGATTAATCATAATTTTTTTTCTTGATAATGGTAAGTTTCCTATATTCTAGTGAAATTAATAGGGTCTCTATGACAATGAATCGAACAGCTCATTATGAAGTTAAGACTGCAGTTTCTATGTCTAAACTAGGTTTGAGGGAAGATAAAGCTCCCACTTTTCTTTTTGATGTTCTTATGGTTCATTTGGAATAAAAGTTTCCCTTTTAGTGTAAAAAAAATAGGTTAATTTTGATGTGAGTCAATTGGTCATTTCAATTGACTTGAGTGTAAATGCACTCAAGATAATTAGGATGGTGTAGGTCGAGTCTAATTAAAGGAAGCAAGTGAGGCTTATCAAGGTGATCCTCAGTTAAAACCCTCTAATGTTTAAGTCAAAATAAGCTTTGGGATAATGGAAAATAGCAAAGTGAGGGCTAAAGCACGTGAGGAAGCATAATTTTTGTCCCTACAAAATGGGGGTATTTATAGTTGAAAACTTGCCGTGATTGTGGAGGTTGAAATGACTTATAGCTCCCTAAGAATAGTATGATTTGATCAAATTCTAAGGGCAATGGAGGTCTTTTGATAGCCGGCAACCATTATGATTTGGACGATCAGAAGTACAATAGTGGATTTTCTACATTAAATATGGTAGAGATAGGTTGATTGCATATTTAATTTGGATAGGATGTTTGTTGGGCCGCATTAAATAGGGAGGAGCCAACCAGTCCACGTAGAGCCCAAACTGTATTTAAAGTGGTAGGGCATGCCTAGTGAATGTTTACTTGAGCTTTGGAGGTTGAGAATTAATCTACCAGAGTTGCTAGTCTGTGCTTTTCTCCTCAAGAGGCCAGGAGGCTTTTTATATCTGCTTTCTCAATTATTATATGTTGACCTCAGTGTAGCACGTTTGAAAGGTCATAGGAAATGCTACATCACTAATTGCCCTCAAGGTGCTGAGTTTGCTTTGGGGTTAGACCAATGAGCCCCAATAGGATTGTAGGTTTGAAGTCGAAGTTCACTAAGCTCTCTCATATCATTAGTCCCCCTACACTTCTTAGTAGAATTGGGAGTTCGCGAAGGTTGGAGTGAGAAGTAGATCGACATAGAGACCTTTATCAACAGGTGCAATTTGAATTTCGATCAAGATATTATTAGGTGGGAATTTAAAATTCAAGAGGCATTAATGAGGGCTTTCTCTCATTTTATTACAAAGGCAATTAACTATGTGATTGGCAGATACATGATTATTATTCACACATGGCCTATATAAATACCTTGCTTCACCTCTCCATTCTACAATTTGTTGATATTTTGCCAATCGAGGCATTCTATATTTTGCTACTTTTGCATTGCAATCCCATTCAATTTGTTTTTTCTTTAGTGGTACTCCATTTGAGTTTCCTAACTATCTCCACCTCAATCATCCTAGTAAGTGTCAATTTTCATGGATTCTTTATTGGTTGCACTTGTCTTTATCTAGTTTTAACTCTTTGTGCATTAGGGTTTCTTTTCTTCGTTTTCATTGTAAATATATTAAGGGTTTTCAAGGAGAGTAGAGGTGGGGGAAATGAGTTTGAGATGTTCCTATCATCAAGAGGTCGAGTGAGTGGTGCGAATGAGAAGGGAAGTTCATCCTTTAGTAGTGAGTCTAGTTATAAGGTGAAAAATAGTTGGAGTGGCAGCTCGAATGATTCCTTAGGTGAATAGATAATTTTGTTAGCGAAAAGACTCCTCCTATCGTGGTGGATAAGGCGGGGCCATCTTAACCAACTAGTTGACCTAGTATGTTGAGGGGTAGGTTAGTTACTACTGATTATTAAAGTAAAATCAAGTCGGACATTAAGCCTAATGAGCTTGACTCCTTTTATTGTAAGTTTCTTATCACAAATGAATTCAAGTTGATTAAGCTTTGACCTAATGATAGGATGGACTAACCTCCTGAAGGTTGTATAACAATCTATGAGGTTGCCTTAAAATATAGCTTAAGGTTTCCAATTGCTCAGCCCATAGCCAAGCACCAAAGCAGTTTTCAAGTTTGTCTTACACAACTCCTTTCAAACTCTTTTCCATTTTTTTATAGTTTTGCCATACCCATGGTTATTCACAATCAACCTGCTTCCTTGTCAACTTTTGTAATCTTTTACATTATTTGTTGTCTTGGAAGTTAGGTAGTTTTGAAGAGTCGAGGTTTTATTACATCACGGCTTGACCTCATCGAAAAATTCTTGTCAATCCCTCTTTTTCCCATGGCAAGGATAGGAAGAAGCATTTCTTCTATGTCCATGCTTGTAATGGTAAAAATAGGTTGATTGAGGGGAAAATCTACCTACTTAGGAGCAAGAACCTTAACTAGAATAATACATTTATATAGGATCTTATGGAAGATTAGGGAAATGGAAGCAATTGCATTTGTTAAAGATGGAGTTTTGGTGTTGGTGGGCTTATTAGCTACTTTGATCAAAGTATCATTGAGCACCCATTGAGGTAGTTTTGCTCATTTCACAATGTTGTTTTCTTTATTAGCATGCTATTCAATGCTTTATTGCTTTTTCTTGTAAAGTGATCATTACAAATGGATGCTTGCCAGCTTGCAATCGCTAGACAACGAAGGGCTAAGGAGAGGCATGGGGCTACTGCTACTCAATGAACAACGTTAACTACTTTAGCAATATAACATAATTCACCCTCAACTCCTTCTACAGTTGCAAGCACACCAATTTCTCAACCCTCAAAGAAGAGCGTTTCTGAGGTGGCATGCTCAAAGAAGAGACCTATGGAGAAAAAATCATCCAAAGGTAAGGGTAAGGGTAAGGGCAAGGTCATGGCTTATAAGGATTTTAGGTGTCCAATTGTGATTTGAATATGTCAGACGTTGAGAAGTTTAGTCTACCAAAATTGTTTATTCTTAGATTCACAGACTTGAGGGTTGTTGATTTGGCTTTGGTGATAGATGCGGGCTTTTCGAGATGACCATGCTTAATATTTTGAAAGTTGGACTATTTTTTAAGGACCAAGAAAGGATGCTTGATGCAAAGCCACTCAAAGCTCTAAAACGTTTTGCTTACCATTCCAATATAATAAGAAGTTTGTCGTTGATTAATATTTCTATGTAACTATTATGTGCACTTGTGGTGATCATTTTTTCTATTGTATTACGTTGGGTAATAGGGTACATTCTATACTACCAATTTTAACTCTCTCTATTCTATCAAGCTAAGTCACAACATAAGTGCAAAGCGCTGCATGAAGAGCATGATGAAGTTACCAAGTTTATTTCCAAGGGGTACTTAGTTGATTTTCAATTTATTGCTTGTGCATGAGCTTTTGGTACTGCATATTTACATTCTTTTAGCACTTATGCTTATTTTGCTTCCTTTGTGTTTCAACAAGGAAAAAGGTTAACTTAATGAGAATCTGCATTAGACGGCGGATGAAGGTTCACATGAGAGGTGCACAATAGAGCAGTGCCACAAAGAAACATCACCAATTGGGCAACATTTGAGCCGCCCTCATTGGTTGTTGAGTGATGTGCATGTTTAATTACCTTTAGTAGCACTTCAAGTTGGAAAGCAATGAGCTTGAAATGGTGATTTTTAGACCAATAGAGAAGGGCGCACGTGGATTAGTCGCTAGAGGCACTTATCTGTAGTTATCTTGTCCATGCCATTGTTGTGAGTGTAAAGGACTTTTTCTTATGATTTATGTTGGAGCTACGTTGATCACATTAAGATGTTGATGAGACCACCTTCAGCATTGATAGCTTACAAGGTGGAGTAAGTGAGTATGATAAAGAAAATTTAGATTATACGTTTCTTCTCAATTGATTGAGCTTATTACTAAGGACTTCGCATGGGTAAGTGTTTGTTTCAATACTTAGTTTGTTTTGCATCTATGTTTTTCTCATAGCTATGTTTAGTTCTTTGATCATCATGCCTTGTGCTTTTTTGAATGCAAGCTTGGAACTTGATCGTGCAAATACTCACCAAGCAGAGAGGGAAACAACAATGATCATTTGACTAAAAAAGAAAGCCGTTGAATTTGCTCAAAAGCATTTGCCGAAGGAAGAGGAGTTCACGAAGGTGCTAAAGAAGTATGAGTAGTTAAAGGTGCATTACATGAAGGAAATGAAAACAGGAAGAAGTTCTCAAAGTCCATTGTGGGGAAGGCACTCATTAGTATTGCTTACAATGATGCAGTCAAATATTTCAAGCATTCAAGCGAATTCTTTGAGGAGGTTGAGCTAGAGGTGACAGTGATCTATGAGTAGGCCATTTAAGATTGTTGCAGCATACCAAGCGAGATTGGATAAAATCTGATTGAGGATTTATTAATGCTTGACCTCCCAAAATTTTAATTAATCTTTATGTTAGAAAATCTAGTAGGCTTTGGAGGTTAGTGCGGATGCCATGGTAGAGGATCCTCATAATGCAGCTCTACAAGAGTAGATAGATGTTCTAAACTAAGAGTTCAATTCAACATCTACTTTTTTTCTCTCTAGACTACTTAGCATTTTTCTTCTGCATTTGCATATTTAGTTTTGTTTTTCTTTCATGAGGCTAAGTGTTGGCTGGACCATACTTTATGCTTTTTGATGTCATGAATATTTATTTCTTTTTTCTCTTAAAGAAGTTTTTCTTTCATTCATTTATGTTCCTACATTTAGTTAAATACATGACTTTCAAATGTTGTTTTGTGATTAATGCGAGGTGAAGGTGTGTTAGTAGGGTTTTAACATAGTTGCGCAAGAACACATAAATGCAAAGCCAGCCTTGCTAGAAAAGTTTTAATGTGAGCATCAAGTGGTATGCTAGCATTTATTGTGAGCCTTATTCAAGAGGTTTCAACATTGGTATCAAGTATTGTAATAATGCTAACATTATGACATCTAGGTACAGGCCTCATTTAAAGGGTTTTACCACTGATGTTGAGTGTTGGTGATGTTTGATGTGTTGGCCTCATATCCCAGAGGGGTTAATTGATTTTGATCCTACAACCATATATCTTCTAGGAGTCCTTATAGTAGGCTTACACACAGCAACCACGTACCCTCAAAGGAACAACAAGTAGGCTTCTATCAAGTTAATTCAATTTAAGATGTCAGAGTGTCACCACTTATTTCTAAGGGAGATTTAAGTTTATGCATAGCAAATATGTACTCCTGAAGAGCTAAATAATGGGTTTATGACAATATCATTCGTGAGAGAGTTGTTACCACTTACCACTGGAGATGCTTGAGGGGATTTACAATGAGCTTACGTATGGCTACCAAGTATCTCCGAAAGGACCATATAGTGTTGTTTTTGCTAAAATCAACTAAGGGTGCTACCACTCATCTTAGGGATAGTGTTCAGGAGAATTTACAATGGGCTTACATGTAGCTACGACATACCCCTAGATGGATTGTATAGTGAGTTTATGCCAAAAGGTAATCAACTAGAGATGTTGCCACTAATCTTTAGGGAGGACTTATGGTGGCTTTATACATGGCTATCACATACACTCAAAGGAACCTTGTAGGTTTATGCCAAAAAAGATCAAGTACTCTACGCAGCTTCATTATGCAAAAGCATCATTACATATAATTCATAATTTGAGATAATAGCAAATTCATTCAAATTATCAAAAATAGATAGAAAATATCATCCCTTTATAGGTTGCTTTATTCAAATCTAATGAAAATAACATCAATTGAAAGAAATCAAAACTTTAGAATTGAAAGAAAATCCTAAATACTAATCATGAATTAACTTAAAGAAAATGAGAAAGTGAAGAGGTGTTACTGGTAGTATGTTCAAACATGCTGGGAGGTAACTCTTAGAGCAAGTATCCCCTCGATGTCAGCATCGTGGATTATGCCTTTACCCTTATCCTTCTTTCTGTTGTCTTACAGCTCTTTCGCTTAATCAGTCATAGAAGTAGGAACCTTGATATTCTTCAAAATGTAAGCATTGCATTCCTTTGGTGGCATGTTAATTACCGACAACCTCTCTTATTTTGTTCAGCGTGAGGAACTTCATCTACTCCAAGCCAGAGAAATGCATCATGATAAAAGATGTTAGCTGAGCTATCACTATCTACTAGTATCTTCTTCACCCAGAAGTTGGCAAGAGATACGAAGATCACCAACACAATGTTATGTTCTTTTCTTCTAGGCTTCATGTCCTTTTCTCCAAAGGCGGTTTGGGCAGACGCACTGTGAAAATTTCCTGTATGGAAATCAATTAAATTAGTCTATATCTGCCTTGCTATTTGTACTAGCGCCTTCTTTGCATTCATAGAGTCCCCTCCAACTGGTCCTTCTGAAATCATTGAGATGACGCTATTAGTAGGAAGCCTCTTTGGCTTCTATTCTTTAGGTTTCTAGCAACCATCAAGTCATTGCTGGTGATCCTTATATTCTTTAATTCCTGGACTCTTTTAGGGATTACTTAGTCTCCGTGCCACATATTCCTTGAGGTGTCTTCTTTAAATCAATCTCTCAATTCATCCTTCAAATATCTACATCCTTCAATGGTGTGTCCATGGTCATGGCAAAAGTAGAACACTTGTTAGATTTTTTACTTCTTTAGGTCATCCATCTTTTTCTGAGGAGGGTATTAGATGAGGCTTCGCTACAATGTCATAATCAAAATCTCTATTCTAGAGGCTGTGAGTGGTGTGTTAGGCGATGAAAGTCCGGAGAAAACTACACCCACAATCTCCTCACTTCTTGTTATTGTTGTTGCTCCCTCTGTCAAGCGTCTTGCATTTGATGGTGTCTTGAGGGGTTACAGCTTCCTTAATCATGATGTGTTTCTTTGTGCACATGAGGAGTTCCTCCAGATTAGCATGGGATTTCTAGCTACAGATTCCTAGACCTTCTAATGTTTCAAATCTAAAATTTTTGTCAAATAATCATCTTAATTTCATATTTTCAACTAATTATCAAAATAAAAATTTATTTTTTTATTTTTTTGTTTATTCATTATACTCATTTATTACTTCTGGTTTTGAAATTTGAAATATTCAAGCTATCAAGTATTTACCTAAACTATAGTTAATAAGTTATATTTTTTAAATAAAAAAATTTAAGTTAAATTTAAGATGGAAAAAACGTAATTATTGAGCTTCCCCACTCACTACCCCCGAACCCCACTTCCCCTCATCATTTTCCCACTAACTTAGGCAACCTCTCCACTTAATCCATAATTTTTGTCTGCAAATGTAAACCCCACTCTCTATATAAACATGCAATCAAATAGTCTAAACTTGCTCCAAAATTTCTCGATGCTTTGTTCTCCTAAAATCTAGAGCATGGAATTTAATGTACTTTTTTTCCACTTTCTCTATGTATTCTTTATCATTCTTTCTTCTCTCCAAACCATCTTCCCTAACTCCAGCACCATAGGAATCAACTATGGCCACATAGCAAATGACCTTCCATCGCCACTACAAGTGTTACAACTCCTCAAAGCGCAAGGTCTCACCAAAGTCAAGCTCTATGACACTAAATCCGCCATCTACACGGCATTCTCTAGATTCAGGATTTCTGTCGCGATTGCGCTTCCCAACAAATAGCTCTCTTCTGCTACATCCAACCAATCATTCACTAACACATAGGTCTAGTCTAACATCCTTCCTTCACACCTAACACCCTCATTAAAGCCATTGCTATCGGCAATGAAGTCTTTATTGACCCCCATAACTCCACACAATTCCTCGTATCTGCCATGGAAAATGTTTATACATCCCTTATCAAGTATGAAGTTGCTTCTTCCATTAAAGTTTCCTCCCCAGTAGCCCTCAGCGCACTCCAAACATCCTACCCTTCGTCATCTAGTTCTTTCAAGCCAGACCTAGTTAAACCTATCATTAAACCGATGCTAAATCTCCTATAACAAACTGGCTCGTACCTTATGATGAATGCTTAACTTTTTTCTGCCTACTCTACAAACACTGACACCATCTCATTAAATTACACCTTGCTACGCAATAACCCTGGCAACATAGACTCAAACAATGGACTCGTTTACAAAAGCTTATTTGAAGCCCAAGTCAATGTTGTTTTTGCAGTAATAACTGCATTAGGATTTAACAATGTGAAAATGGTGATTTTCAAAATTGGTTGGCCTTCAAAGGGCGACGAAAATGAGGTTGGGGCAAGTGAAGATAATGCAGCAGTGTACAACAGAAACCTAGTGTGCAAGGTGCTCACCAGCGATAGGACCCCTCTGCGGCCCGTCAAGCCCCTGAATGTTTATCTATTTGCTCTCTTCAATGAAAACGAAAAGTTGAGGCCTACTTCAAAAAGAAACTACAGGCTTTTTTTACTCAAACGAGCAAAAAGTCTATGATATTCCACTTACTGGGGGGTTAGCTACGGCTTGATACCTATAATTTTAACCTAACATCCTATATACCTTAAA
>JACGDI010001506.1:285406-300002 GCA_014898725.1 Jacaranda copaia | reverse complement strand
CCCCCCCCACCACTTTATTGGGATTTTTGTTGAATGGAACGAATTATTAGAGGGTTGTGAAGGAATGTTGCTGAATGATAAGTATTTTGTGTTTGTTTGTCCATCTCTGTGTGCTTTGAGTCGTGTGCTTGCAAGCTGGGGGAATGTTGTTGATTCTCTTTAAAGCATATCCTTTGAGCCAAAATCATCCTCCCATAGCCAACCATCCTTGTCAAAATACCCCTGCGCCCCCACACACCAAAGTCCCAAGAACCCTGACACCTGAAGAAATTTTCCCAGACACCCAGGACTTCCAAAGTGCTGTTTCTGTGGATGGGTATTGGTTTTAGGACTTCCAAATAGAAGAAAGTCAAGAAGGTTGAGTAGTAAAGGAAAGTTAAACTGATGAGGCTGCTGGAATGATCAAAAATTGTGTTTTGATTTACTCAATTAATAACTAATAAATGGAACAGAGCATTTTGGCTTGAATGGAAAAAAGAGTGGGGATGATTGTCCAGTTATAAATAAATATTAAACGAATCGTATATGTTGTATCCGTATTCATATCTGTTTAAGTTTTACAATATTCGTATTCAACGAATATTTTTTAATAACATCCGAATTCGTATTCGTCGAATATTATTTGAATTCGGATATATTCGTATTCGATTATAATTATTTTGAATATCCATTTATAAATATCCGAATATCTGTTTATGAATATCCGAATCCATTAACTTATAATAAAATGCATATTTTTTAATAAATTTTATTTAAAAAATAATCAAATAAATAATATAATAAAATCTAAAAACAACAGCAAACAAACAACAAAATTAGCATACTTTAAACATCAAAGATCAAAGATAATTTTCATTTTATTGTTGTAATTAATTTTTTAATTTTAAAATTTAATTATTCTTTAATTTGTTATATATGACTCTGATTCATATTTTGATACTTAATATTTTTGTATATTATATTTTAATATAATTTTAAAAAATTAGTTTGTGCGATGGCTATTAAATATTGACTTTTAGTTTTATATATGTAGACATAACAACGTTAATCAATAAAAATATTCTCTATTATTAATATTTTGGGGTTTAAAATTTATAAAGTTGTGAGATTTTAGGATTTAAATTTTAAGTTTTATATTTAGATAAATTTTATTAGTTTTCTAAATTAATAATACTACAACTCTACAAAATAAATTTATGAAATGATATTTTCATCTTATATTATATGTATATAGTTAGATATTGTAAAATATTTAAAAGTTGTTTGCATGAGTTTATAAGCTCCTTAAAATATTTTATAAGATGTTAGTGTTTTGTAATTTTTTTTAAGAAAATAGTTTATAAAATTTCTAAAATAAGATGTTAAAAACTTATAAGTACTTTTTAAGAAAATAAGGGGTTCTTAACTTATTTTTAAAATTTTAGCAAGCTCCCTTAATTTTAATCATATTAATTATAAAATTATCATTACTAATACCTTATAAGTTCCAAGATTTTATTATCCAAATACTTTGAAAATTTAATTTTAAAAAAAAAATCTAGCATCTTATAAGTTCAAAAAATATCTTATAAGATGCAAGAGATCAAAAACATCTTATAACATCTGGAGCTTATAAGAAGTTTTAAATAAGTTTAGCCAAACAGCTTCTTAAAGGTATTTGGTTAAACTTATTTAAAATGTCTTACAAGTTCTTAAAGGTGTTTGGCTAAACTCATTTAAAACTTCTTATAAGCTCCTACATCTTATAAGATATTTTCAGAGCTTATAAGTTTCTAGATCTTTTTTTAAAAATTAGTTCTTAAAGTATTTAGATAAAATAAAATTTTAGAGCTTATAAGGTATTAATAATGGTAATTTTATAATTAATATGCTTAAAATTAAGGGAGTTTGTTAATATCCTAAAAATAAGTTAGGAATTCCTAACTTTTATAAAAAGAGTTTATAAACTTTTAACATCTTATTTTAAAAGCTAATAATTTCCTTTTTAAAAAAATTTACTAAACACTCTTTGATATCTTATAAGATTTCAAATATCTTATAATATGTTTCAAGAAGCTTATAAGCTTACTCAAAGACTCTCTTAAATCTTAGTGTCCTCTTAGTTAGTTAATAATTTTAGTATTTTATGATTTTATTTTAGAATTAAAATAATAATTATTATTGATTTAGTTAATTTTTTTATAATTATTGATTCACTTTATGATTAATTAATATTAATAAAATGACACCAATATAAATTAATTATGAAGTAAAGCAATAATAATTTTGTATTGATTAATTTTATCATTTATATATTGATTTTTCAAATTTTTTTGATTTAATATTATTCAATTATCATTATTACCATCTAATTTTTTTTATTAATTCTTTAATTACTAATTTATACATATATTCATTTATAAATAAATTATGAAATTTTATTTTAAAAAATAAAAATAATTTATTTATATATGGTAATTTTTTAAATATTATCTATATATTAAAATACATTAAAATAGAATATATTATATATAATATATTTCTTAAATATTATTTATTGGATATGAATAATGGATTTAATTAAATTACGGATAATTAAATATATAAACGGATATTTATTTGGAGCAAATATTAAACGGATCGAATAGGCATTTACCATATTCATATCTATTTACAGTCGGATGTCTACTAATTGGATACGGATAATATTCACTTTAAATGGATACGGATAATAGCCCTATAAAAGAATTCGAATGCAAATGATAGAAGAATTTTTGAATATCCATTTACAGTACTAACTGTCCTAAACTATTGTGTTTCAAACCTAGAAAAAGATGGATTAGTTCTTATTCGAAGTTGCTGCTGCTCGCAACCTTCAATATTCTCAGAAAATTATTAAGCTAAATAGTTGATATTGTGTCACTATTGAATGATTTGCAAATCATTTTTCTTTTTCTTCCTTTTTTTAATAGATCTAATGAGAGTGTATAACAGATTGGAGCATTTAACTCACTTTGTTGCCGGACCAAAAGTTAAAGAGTAGTTCTTGCTTCGAATTATGCTTGCGGTTGAGAATTGCTGTTAATTTTTGGGATGCTGCTGATAGATGAATTGCAGTGAAGCTGATTTCCCTGTTGCTGGAGGGGATTGATTGCTCTGCCTTAACTTCTTGAGATTCAGAATTTTTTGCTGCATCTTTCTGACCCTTGTTTGCTGTTTCCCCGTTGTGAGGCTTTGTGTCAAACTTCCCCAGTTGCAACTGAACTGATTTGCCGGGGTTTGAAGAACAAAAATGGCTTCTAATATATGTATGTTGAATTTGGGAATTGGGTGGGTTAAATTGGTTTAATTTAAAGTTTATTGTTCTTTTTCTTTTTCTTTTTTTAGATAATTATATTTTATTTTTTATTTTAGTTATATATTAATTTTTTGTAAGAATATTTAAGGTATTTAATATTAAAAATTATTTTACTTTTAATTTAATTCGAAAAATTAATACAGTAAATTAAATTAATTACTACTAATTTAAAGAAGATATTTGTATGTGTGTTAATTTTTAAAATAGCATAGGATGTTGAGTTAAAAGTATTAGTATCAACTGTAGCCAATCCCCATTTACTGTGAGGGACTCAACAGTCATCCCAGCATGATGAACGGAAGCAAGAGTCAGGTGGTGGCGCAATTGCCCGGCGGCGGAGATGTCTCCACGAGCAATGTGGGCTGCACGTGTCTCATCGCATTTTGCAGCTTTAATATAAAATACAAAGTCGTGTCAGTGTCGGTGTTTTATATTTTTGAAAATCAAGATTTTTGAAATAATTTTTTAATCACTTAAAACATCCTTTTCTTTTCCCTTTTTTAATAAAAATAAAATAAAATCTTCCATCTTAAATATAGATTGATCGATAGTATTTTGAATTATCTATTTCATTTTATATCTCATTTTTAATTTTAATTTAATAAATATATATTAATGTATATATATATATGAAATCTTGGTCGAGTATTCAAAAACCTCAATCAAGAGGACAGAACCCTAATCGAGTACCAATAACTACCATAAAACCATTGTAACCACCATAGCCATCGTTCAATTATATACTCCTTGTTCTTACTCGTTGATAAGATTGATCAGGACTGCGAGTGGAGGGGGGACTCATAATATGAGATAGTCCAACAAGCCCAACCCAACTGGTTTTCGACCTCAAAAAAGGCTCCCAAGCTCACTTAACATGCACGGCCCAATATTGCTCCTGGGGCCAGCTGGGTTGGAATCACTCAACCACAATTGTTTGGTCGAACAACTAGCCCTCGACCACATCTAACGAGAGGCTTCAAGCCACTCTATCCGTTCAACTATTCCTTTGGTCGACCACCTTATCTGTTCGATAATTGTCGATTAGAGTGCTCACTCCGGCATTGACTTATATCCATGTCGTATTTAATGTTCTGACAAGCAATATGCTTTTGTGTTAGTGACATGTGATACTTGGTACAGTTTCACCAACTTTGCCATCAATCATGCCACCAACTTTGGTAGGGAATCGCCTACCTAGAGTACTATTTATCCAAAAAATCAAGAGATAATGCCACCTAAAATAATACTCGAATTGAAAATGACCAATAACATTCAGATAAGGACAAGAGGCCTCTGTGCTTGATAGAAACATTTTAGACATATTATCCACAAAGATAAGGCTATGAATACCTCACTGTCAGCCACTCTCCAAGTAATGAAAGATATACACTATATGCTTTTAATATTCTATTTAATTATCTTTTTTCAATCAAAACTAACTTGAACGTCAAAGTGCCTTCGTCAGGGTACCTTGACTAATTTGACGTTTGCTGTCGTTGTAGATTTCAAACCTCAAAAAATATTATAGTTGAATCATTTGGACTCTTTGATCAAAGTTTTTCAAACACATTCTTTTTCATTAAATGCGACTTTCGACCTCATCAACTATTCATAGAAGAGTTAGGAATGATCCAGTTTGTAAAAATAAAACTATGGGCAGTCCCCTGCAGGGCAAAGAAACGGTCATATATAACCAGGCCCAACTATGTTTTTCTCACATGAAGCCCATTCACATTTCACAGTCGACGGGTCCACTGTGGTGGTAGACTGATTACTGTTAACACCATCATGTTGATTATTTGCTTCGCCAGTCCGTCTAATTTTATTTTTATTGAATGTTCCACTCTGTATTTAATTGTCATGCAGTTTCTTGCCTTTCCAATTAGTTATATAGATTTCTCCAATATCTATTAATAAATACAACAAGTTGTACAGATGGGATGTAGGAAATATCACATTATTTATGTTGCCACCGCGATCCAATTTATTTTCATATTGATGCATATAAAAAACAATTTTATTGTACAGGTATCATAGAACAAAATTTGATTGTTCATCCTTTTCTTTCCAAAAAACAAAATGTTCAACACAATTGAGATTTTTCCTTTTCAAAAATTTAATGTAGTTACTAATTTATGATTCAACTGGGTAAAGCAAATGGATGGGTTGAGTTAGGTACAAGTTGGATTTTTGTGAATTGGGTTTAAAATGAGTATATATTTATGGGTTTAAAATGAGTTTGGTTGAACTGACTAAATTGGTCTGGTTTGGGTGCGCCCAATACCAAAAAAAAAAAATCATAATTTTTTGCTAAATACATTAATATAATATTTTGTTAAATTATAATTTTTTTTCTCTTTATTTTACATATGTTATTTAATTATTATTAATAGAAAGAAGATAATAAATAAAGTGAAAATCACAGTAACATAAAATTCTTTACAAAATGCAAATGCAATATTCATTTAGAATGATTTATATATTAAAACTTTATAATAAGTAAAAAGGATTTCTTAATTCTTATTAATTATTTAGTAATTCTCAGTCACTCCATTACAGTCTAACTCTCATTTCATTTGAAATTTTACTCTATTATAACCTAACTCTCATTTCAATTAAATTTCATTAATGAAAGAAAGGTAACCATAAATACAAATTTGAAAATATCATAATAAATCTCCACCTCTATTTCCTTAAGGTGATTTTATTTTCTAAAAAAGAAAAAAATTGTGACTTTACTGATATCTGTATCTATACTATAAATCGTGATATATAATTGAAATAATTCTTACCCAAATTATATATAAAATTATAGTTACTTATAGAAATTTTTATTGAGAATTTAATAATTAAGTAAGAATATAATAATAAAAGAGCATGTTGATTTTGGATGGATTTTTTGTTTTTTTATCAAATTTTGGGCAAAATTGGCTCGAACTATGTACAATTCATTTTCGACCCATTTTTCAACTCATTTGAACTTATAACTCAATTAAACCCAATTCACATTGGAGCCATTAGAACCCAACCCAATTTAAAACCCACTAATGTTATTTTAAGCCTGACGCAACCCAAAACTAAATGGGTTGAACTGGAACCATAGTTTTAAATTCAATTTGCCACCCTTATTTTACAACTTGATTTTATGAAAATTTTTACAAAAGCTTTTTATTTTGGATGAAAATGAGCTAACTTTACCAATTGAATTGTAATCCTCCGTGCTTGTAATGCATATCGGTCATGTATATAATTTTGTCAACATTAACATTTGATGATCCAACATCCAAAATTTTTATAGCGGTATAACTTAGATTGTTATTCTTGTAAGGGTACGTATATCAAAATTATAATCCATGAAAGAATGGGTCCAAGAATTTTGCTCATCCATTTAATATATTAATAATGATAGAATACATCATGCCAAATTAAAATACTAAAATAAGATACTTTCTAAAATTATTATACTAAATTTTAATTTTTTTATTAACAATAATGAAATGAAATTTTGTGAGAATTTTAGATATTTTAATGTTAGATCAAAACTATTTATTACATTAAGATAAAAGTTAAGTTACTTTGTTAACTATTACTGTAAATTAAATGATTTAAGTTGTATATTAATTTCATTAAAATAACATATAATGACGATGGCGATGGAGATGATGAAATATATTACAAATAGCAAAATTATTTAAAATTATTAAAAAAGACTGAATTAACTTAAAATATTTTTGAGTAAGTGAACTCCAACTCATGATTTAAATTAATTTAAATATTTTTTTAAGTAATACATGTGAATGGTCAATATTTTTAAATCGAACTCAAATTTAAATTTTATTTGATTTTATAAGTTATTTGAGCTCCAATATAAAAAAGGGAAAAAAATTAAAACAAAAATGTGTTGGACTCGGTTGCATTTTCAGTCGAAATGGCTCTTTGTGAGCAACGGAACTGAATTCTAACACATAATAAAATAAAATGGGTCAAGGTTGAAGTTACAGACTTACAATATTGAAAAAGAATAACAAAAATCATTTCCTGATCAACCAATGACAAATAGAGCCGTCTCCCAGGACCACTGCCCGCTGGGGCCCGCTCGTGCCGTAGAAACCTCGGCTGAGACGGTTGGCGGAGTATGGTATTGGTAGGAGAGTGAGTAGATCACGAAATGATGTTTTTTTTCAAATTTTATTAAAATCGGACCGAATAATAAATCAATAATTTTACTGATTATTAATTTAATTAATTTAATAATTAATATAATATTATAATAACGTAATAATTATATTTAATTTTATAAATATATATAATATTTTAATATTATCAAAAAATAAAACTTTCAATTGATATAAACAGAATATTATTTGAAAAAAATTTCAACTTATTGATTTTTAAGTATATTTTTTAGAAAATAATACTATTTTACAATTAGTTAACATAAATAAATAAAAAATAATGTTTAACATTAATTTAAGTAATTATTCGTTTTTTACTTCAACTTCAAGTAAAAATAAATTCTTTTATATTAAACATTCTACATAATTTCAAAGAAATTAAACAAAATAAAATAACAAATTAAACAAGGCATTCACATATAATTATCACTTCATTAAATTTCAAAAAAATAAATACATGTTTCAAAAAATTACATGCGCAAAATCTTTAATTATCATCTTCAACTCATAATTTTTCTTTTCTTTTTTACTTTTTCTACTTTAAAAAAAATAAAATTTTCAAAAAAAAAAAAGTTGAACAGATTGAATCAGTCTGATTTTAATCGATTTTCAGCCGATTTTGACCACCGTCGATTTTTATACTCCAATCGGACCGGACTGGCGTTTTGTCACTGGTCAGTCCGATTCAATTTTCAAAACCTTATTCATTACAATTTGTCGTTTTTAAGGAGTTGAGTACCAATTTAAATATAAAATGATTGAGAATTTGTTCATTGAACAAGCCTTGTTTTTATTTTTATTTTTAAATTAAATGTTATTATAATTTATTTTTAATAATAGTACTTTCACCATTACTATTGCTAGAAAGAACATTAATGATAGTGAAAATAAAAATATTACCATAAAACTTCTCTATTATAATGACAAACATATTGCAATAATTTCTAGATTTCTCTCTTGATCCAAAATCCAATCACCTAAATCGGAATCGAAATGAGTTGTACAGAATGAAAATTGGCATAGGAAGTCCTTCGATGAATGGTAGAGATACAAGTGTGATATTTTAAGTTAATCCCATATTTTATAAAGTACTACATCGAATCATGCTCTTAAGAAGGAGCTAATAGTAATTTATTCCCCTGTAATATTCAAAATAGACATAATACCCCCATAAAATATATATATATATATATATATATAGAAAAGTCTCTTATATTTTTTAAAATTGTGCTCATCGCCTCCCTCTTCTTGTTTGATGCCCATTGAATATCTAAATGACAAAATTGCCCTCAAATAAAATTAAAATTTACATCACTTTTATTTTAATTTTGCTTATTATTTTTAACACTTTTTAATTATTTCTTATCCATTCCAAATGAAATAATGTTTAATATTTATAAAAACATATATAACATACTTTTATTTATACTTATACTATATATAAATTTATGTATAAGTGTATATATATAAATTTATACATATATATTTTCTGTTTGATCCAAATTGAATAATATTCAATATTTATAAGAATATACAATCTATTTTTATTTATAAATTCAAGTATAAATACATACATATATATTTTTATTTATAAATATAATATATATATACATATATATATTTATGTGTACATATTTTTTATTTGATCCAAATTGAATAATATTCAATATTTATAAGAATATATAATATACTTTTATTTATAGATTCATGTATAAATATATACATATATATTTTTATTTATAAATATGATATATGTATCATATATATATAAATTTCCATCAATTCATTACAAATTAAATAATATTTAATATTTAAAAAAATATACAATAATTTTTTATTTATAGTTATATATAAAATATATACTACACACATATAAAATTAAGGTTAATTAGGATTAAATCGCTCTACCTGCTTTCATTTTATACTTTACTCCCCATTTGATTTTCTAAACACTAAACTCCCTACTTTTTCCAAAACATTAGAATCACTCCCCAATTCTTTAAAAAAGATTTAAATACCCTTACTCCTAGATAAAATAACAAAAAAACCAACAAATGGTAGTTTTTTTTCTCTTCACTCTATCAAATGACAACTTTTCTTCAAAAGCACTTCTTTTTTTTTTTTTTTTTTAATTTGGAAACTATCTTCTCCTTTGTAGAGCAAAAGACACGAAAAACGGCCCCTTATCTGCTAACAAAAAGGTGGGAATGGACCACAGAACGGAAAAGGAAAAATGAAATTGATGCAAGAACGGGAAAAAAAAACTACTTCTCTACAACTGTGTGAAAATGGAACAACCAAGAGCACCAACTAGTGAAGAATAGAAGAAAGAGAACATGGTTCAGAAAGGTATGCTTTGTGCTACTAATTTCATGGAATTTGCTTTCTTTCAAATGTGCATATTTTTCAGTTTTATAAGTTTTGTAGGTAGATTTTATCATATTTGTTTGTTTGAACTTTTTTTTAATTGTTAAAAACTTGAACCCATTTTTTATATATATGATTCTTGTTCTAATATTTGAAAATCTTTGATTTGTACTTAAAAGGCATGAAAATTATGCTTCATTCTTTTGGAGTTTATACTTCTTATACATGAAATGATACCTTGAAATTATTTGAAAGTAGTAATATATAATTTGTTTGTGTGAAGTACATTTTAAAAGCAACTGTAGTACAAAACGTTCAAGCTTGCAGTGCATATTATCTGAATGTATAGTATATAATTTGTGTAACTGAAATATATTTTATAGCAACTATAATACAAAATATTCAAACTTTCAGTACACATTATCTGAAAATGTATTATATAATTTGTGTATTTGAAGTATATTTAAGATGCAACTGTAGTACCAAATATTCAAACTTATAGTACACATCACCTGAAAGTATAGTATATAATCTGTGTATTTGAAGTATATTTTAGAAGTAATTATAGTACAAAATATTCAAACTTATAGTACATATTATCTGAAATTATAGTATATAATATGTGTATTTGAAGAACATTTTAAAAGCGACTGTAGTACAAAATATTCAAAATTTAAGTACACATTATTTTCAAGTGGTAATATATAATTTGTGTATCTAAAGTACATTTTAGAAGCAATCGTAATACAAAATATTCAAATTTTCAGTATACATTACTATAAATGGTAATCTATAATATGTTTATCTAAAGTACATTTTATAAGCAATGGTAGTATAAAATATTCAACCTTTCAGTACATATTACTATAAGTGGTAGTATATAATTGTTTATTTAAAGTATATTTTACAAGCAATTGTAATGCAAAATATTCAATTTTTCAGTACACATTACTATAAATGGTAGTATATACTAATTTTTCAATATTTGATTGCAGCAATAGCAAGACATAATGAGATCTGCTCCCATTGCTCCCCCTAATATTTTTAGGCTACATTGGAGAATGTGAAATCCAAGATGGGGTCAAAATATTTTGATGTATTGAATATGTTGGAAATCAAGTACATAAATAGAACAAACGAAGTACAGATGTTGTTATTTTGAAGCACACTTTGTGCAAATGAAGAATTAGTTTCATTAAAATTATAGTAAGGTTAAGTATAATATGTTAGAAATCAAGTACATAAATATAACAAATCAAGTATAGATGTGGTTATTTTGGAATACACCTTATATATTTGTTAGTTAGTCTATAATAGTTATAATGGGGTTCAGTACAATACACAAAAAATTAAGTACAAATATTGAACAAACAAAGTATATATTGAATTAGGAAAAAATATTTTTTTCGTTCTATAAGATTTTTCGACTTTCAAGTTGGGAAAGTTAAAATTTTTCGACTTTAAAAAAAAAATTGAAAGTTGGGAAATTTTATAGGACGAAAAAAATATTTTTTCCTATTAGATTATTTTGAAGTACACATTGTGTAATTAAAGAATTAGTACCGTTAAAATTATAGTGAGGTGAAGTATAATATCCGAGAAATCAAATACATGAATCTAACAAATGAAGTATATACAGGGTTGTTTTTAAGTACACTTTATAAAATTGAAGAACTAATATATAATAGTTGTAGTGAGGTTAAATACAATTATGTGAAAAATCAAGTACAATGATCAAACAAATAAAGTATAGATAGGGTTATTTTGAAGTACACTTTGTGCAACTGAATAATTATTTTCATTAAAATTGTAGCGAGATGAAATACAATATATCAAAAATTAAGTACAAAGATCGAATAAACAAAATATATATAGGGTTATTTTGAAGTATACTTTGTACAATTGAAAAATTAGTTTTATTTAAAGCTTTAATAAGGTTAAATACAATATTTTTGAGGTTATTACTTCAATTGCTCTAAATATTTGTACAGGTGATAGGACAGATATGATCATCAATGCTTATCATATTTACAACTTTGAATGAATAAGAATACTTTATACTATTTCGAATGATCACTTAATTTGTTGAATACTAATAACTATCTCTTAACTACTTTAACACATCTGTATCTACATTTTACTAGTATTGCACACATTTTTAGAATTTTGATTTTTTATTCTCAAGAAAAATATGAAACAAAACTCATGTTTCATTAAAGTAGTGAGGTGAAATACAATATGCGTGAAATTAAGTATATAAATTGAATAAACAAAGTATATATATGGTTATTTTGAAGTACACATTATACAATTAAAGAACTAATCTATAACAATTGCAATAAGGTTAAGTACAAATATGTGAAAATCAAGTATAATGGTCGAACAAACAAATTATAGATAAGGTTATTTTGAAGTACACTTTGTACAATTAAAGAACTAATCTATAATAGTTGCAGTAAGGTTAAGTACAAATATGTGGAGATCAAGTATAATGATCAAACAAACAAATTATAGATAAGGTTATTTTGAAGTACACTTTGTGCAATTGAAGAATTATTTTTATTAAAATTGTAGCATGGTGAAGTATAATATATCGAAAATCAAATACAAAGATTGAATAAATAAAGTATATATAATGTTGTTTTGAAGTGTATTTTGTGTAATTGAAGAATTACTTTCATTAAAGTTGTATCGATGTGGAGTATAATATACAGTAAATCAAGTATATAAATTGAACAAACTAAGTATATATATTGTTATTTTGAAGTACACTTTGTGCAATTAAAAAATTAATCTATAATAGTTGTAATAAGGTTAAGTACAAATATATGAAAAATCAAGTACAATGATCGAATAGTCAAAGTATAGACTTTGAAGTACACTTTGTACAATTGAAAAATTATTTTCATTAAAATTATAGTGAGGTGAAGTACAATATATCAAAAATCAAGTACAAAGATTGAACACATAAAGTATATATGGGGTTGTTTTGAAGTATAATTTGTGCAATTAAAGAATTAGTGTAATTAAAATTGTAACGAGGTGAAGTATAATATGCGGGAAATCAAGTGTATAAATTAAATTGCATCTATTTTGTACTATAATTATTTGTAAAATGTACTTTATATAAATAGATAATATGCTATCATTTATAGTAATATGTATTGAAGGTTGAATATTTTGTGTTATAATTTTTTATAAAATATACTTTATATAAATAAATTATATACTATCACTTATAGTAATGTATACTAAAAGGTTAAATATTTTGTGCTGTAATTACTTGTAAAATATACTTGTAATAAACAGATTATATACTATCATTTATAATAATACATACTAAAAAGTTGAATATTTTTTACTATAATTGCTTGTAAAATATAATTATTATAAACAAATTATATACTCATACTTATAATAATATATACTGAAAGATTGAATATTTTGTACTACAATTTCTTGTAAAATGTATTTTATATAAATAGATTGTATATTATCACTTGCAGTAATGTGCATTGAAAAGTTGAATGTTTTGTATTACAATTGCTTAAAAAATGTACTTTAGATAAACAAATTATATATTATCACTTTTAGATAATATGTATTAAAAGGTTAAATATTTTATATTACAATTGCTCGTAAAAAGTACTTTACATAAATAGATTATATACTACCACTTTCAAATAATGTTTGCTAAAAGGTTAAATATTTTTTACTACAATTATTTGTAAAATGCACTTTAGATAAACATATTATATATTACCACTTATAGTAATGTGTATTGAAAAGTTGAATATTTTATACTAAAATTGCTTGAGAAATATACTTTAAACAAACAGATTATATACTATAATTTCTTGTAAAATGTACTAAAAGATTGAATATTTTGTGTTATAATTGCTTGTAAAATATAGTTTAAAGAAACAAATTATATACTATAATTTCTTGTAAAATGTACTAAAGGGCTGAATGTTTTGTACTATAAATTCTTGTAAAATGTATTTTATATAAACAAATTATATACTACTACAATTCAAATACAAATGATACAGTACAAAGTTCTTCTAAAATATGTCTCCTTCTTCAAACCCACATCTCCAGCAAACACTCTTTTTGTTGATTAAGAAAAAAATACAAGATGGAGAGAATTATTTGGTAATAAACTAAGAAAATAAACAATGAAAATAAACTGAGAAGAATGAAAATAAATTGAGAAAATTACTTAAAAATGATGAAAATAAACTGAGAAGGTGATAATGTAGTGGTCGTGCCGATGGTGGTTGTGCCACAGGTTCCTTGTTCGCGTCGTTGAGCTCGGTTTGCTTTTGTGATTTTTTTTTTCTATTTTTGGTAATGAAATATGAAGGTAGGGTTAGTGTTTAGGAATGGAGATAAAGGGTGTTTGGTTGTGCGGATAGAGAAGAAGTAAAGAAAATAAGTGAAAAATATTATACTTAAGGGTATTTTTATCAAATTAAGTGAGTTTGGAGTAATTTCTAAAATTTTAACAAAACTAGGAAGTTCATTATATAAAAATTCAAATAGGGAGTGAACATGAATTTGAAAACTACTTTTGGTACTTTATAATAAGGGCCCCATAAAATTATCTACAAATATATACATATATTACTTGATTTATGCATATAATATTTATACAAATTTATATTATTCATTTCAAATTTATATATTATTAATATTTTTAATTTATACTTATATA
>JACGDI010001506.1:215587-285306 GCA_014898725.1 Jacaranda copaia | reverse complement strand
AAAAATAATAAAATTTAATTTGAGTCATTGATATCTTAGAAAAAAATTCAACAGCTAATAAGTGGGAGTATAATTATCTTTTATACATAAAATTCCACACCTAGTCACGCTCATCGCACGTGAGTTTCACCAATATTTTCAGGGATGCTTGTTGCATGATTTTCAATAATACAAGGAAGTTATTTGTATATTGTTTTTTTCATAGGGTGGTTTTTTGCCCATTTCACTTATCTTGGGTGGTGCTAACAATTTTCCCCTTAGAAAGTGTAAGTTTCAATTTAATAGTAGGATCCTCGCCAATTGTCCTTTTTCCATTGGCCAACCATAGCCCAGTACAATGTGTCATTTATACATAATTTTTAGGTGGCTTTATCTCAAATGCTCAAGATAATTAAATAACAATTTTAGGCTAAACTCCTAATTAATTATATGGGCCTACTATTGGAGCCCATTCATCTTATCCATGTCAATAATACCTCGTTTTATTCAGTTTGAATTCAATTTATTTGAATAATTGTTTTGATTCTGGGATGAATAAAGTATCTAAATCTATTATTTTGTTATTGTTGTTTTAACTTTTTCTATTCTCAATTGAATATTTTTTTTGATGTACTTAATACGTTTATTCATGGTGTGCTCCTAGACTTCCTATCCATTATCCTTAATTATCAATTATCAAAGCCATTCTTTGAGAACCTCACTATCAGTAACGTCCTTTAGAATTCAAATTCCTTACTTTGTCAATAGTTTTATGGTCATCTTTCAAGACAGGTTCTTACCTGTTGATATGATTAAAGTTGGATTTAAATAGGTCAGAGAGACCAAAAGACAAGCGAGCAAAAATTTTTTAATGAGTCTTAGTCCATCAAAACTAAAGTTTATAAATACCAAGTCCTTGAAATAAATGAGACAAAAGAAATCATTTGCTGAACCTCATTCCACTTCCAAGCAGGATCACCTATATATATATATATAAATGCAACTTCATTTTTCTCTATCACCACTTCAAAATTTTCCTTCTCTTACCAAAAGAAAATTGCTTCACCTTCTTCACATCCTGTAAAAGCTCCTTGAGTTCTCTTCTTTCTTTTTCCCTGAATTTCAACCACTCAGTAGGTACATTTCTTTTCTCTTACCATGTCCCCCTATTCAAAATTTGTAGACTCCTCCAATGATGCCAAGTTGGCAAATGAGGAAGCTTTTGCAAAATCTCCTATCTTCTAGGCAACTCTTTCTCAAAATGCGTCAAAACAAACCCCATGGGGTTGATATTAACGAGACCATGAAGATGGTCCTCCCCATTCTTCATGCTTGATGGAATCTAGGCCACGAAATAAGGTTGAGGTTGTACCCTAACCTCACACAGACTCTTTCTCATATATTCTGTCCTTGCTTTCATCACCTACAATTGGATCTTCATCTCTCCTTAGTTGCTCAGAGCTTTTCATAGATTAGATCTAATTTTTCGATTCCCCTCAAGTTTAAAATAATCATTCCTACTAGCAACTAATGAATGCACTATCCTTCACCTCAAAGGTAAGTTTTTCACCTTGCATCCTTTGATACAGGATTGCTCCTTCCCTTAAACCCTCATATAAGGAACATCATAATCTCAGTCACTTTATGCCTTATATAATTATTTCCATCTTCATTCAGTAATTCAATCTTTCCCCTTCTTTCAATGTTTTAGAAATTTGTTTTCTTTATCATCTTCATCCTTGATGTTTTTGAAAATAGATTTAGAGTCCTTCATAAAACTTGAAATTTTTAAAGCCTTTTATCTCTGGAACATAATGCAGAGAGTTCTAAGCTCTCAACTTACAAATGATATTTCATCTCTAATTTAACTTTTGAGCTTAGTATTTATAGTTTTTTTTAGTGGGTTTTAGCCGACTCGGGTCTAGATGCCCTTCTTGATGGGATTAGTCAATCTGGCTATATGGTCTTTTTATTCATTTATTATTTATTGATTGAATCTTTTTAGCTGATTTTTCCTTTTTTACCTTCGAAGTCTTAATTTGTCATATCAATCCTTAAGTGACAGAGATGGTTTCTTCTATTTGTTCATTGGTTGCAATTGCAAGTTTATGAATAAGGTCTCCTTGTCTCTAGAATTTTGGAAAGATAATTTTTTCTTTGTGAGCTCTTCCTAATAGGCATTGGAAGGTTCAAAGTGGGTGGACACTTTGTAAACTAAGACTTGCTAGAGTTGATCCAGAATGAGAAAAGAGTGCTGTTATTTGTTGCTTGACTAGAAGGGTGTATGAGGCTAAAGACCTGATCACTAAGGATGCATTAAAGAGGGCAAGATTTCTCATTATGAATTTTTTGTAAGGTCAAGACTTATCCTTAAAGTCATGGTGCTGAAGGAATTTTTTTTCCTTAGGGCATATTGTTTTGATTAAAACTGATCTATAAAGTTTAGGTTCTGAAGAAATTGCTTTCATAGGACGCACTATGTAAAGGTTCAACCTTAGCCATGTAAACAATTGTGTTTTTGGCTGAACCAGTAAAAGTCAAGGTTAGGTTTTTTAGTACCTTAAAGAACCAAGGTATTTAGTTGTAAAGGATATGGTTTAGTACTTCTGTACCTTAAAGGACTAGGTTAGGATTACTCCTAAAAACGTTTGGGTTAGATTGCTCCAATTTAAAATTTTAGGTTTCGATTTCTCTTGCAAAAATCTGTGTAATAAGTTAGATTTGATCCTATAAGAAACTTGGTTTAGTGATCTTTTCCAAAATTCTAAGTTGCAAAAGTTGGGTGGAGCAGTAGGACCTTTTGGTTTGAAGCTCCCTAAAAACTTGATGTTATTTACTTGCTTTATTTTTTACTTTATGCGTTGTTTGCTCGTTGATTACTATACTACATAATACTTTTAGCTCTGCTACTAATGAACTACCTGTTTGAGTGTTACAAGTATTGAATTGATAGTACCAGAAAGGAATTAATCCCAAAAATATTCTGCTATGCAAAAACGTTGAAGTAACATAATTCACCTCCCTTTTATGCTCAAACTCTATACCACATTATGAACTTTATCATGGGATGGAATTAGAATAGGATCAACCTTTGGTTTTTCAAAATCATTTGGCTTATCAATGCGCTTGGGTATGAGTTTCTTTTAAGTTTTCATTTCCACATTTTGCCTCTATTTTTCTCCTTTTTTAGGTTGCCATCTCTATGCCACAATTGACAACTAGTCTACCTTTTATAAAAAAAACTTCTATTCTTATATATTAATTGCACATCATTGGAGAGAAGGTTAACAAGCTCAAGTTTGAAGTAGTGTTATTGAAAAATAAATTACAATAGCATAGATAGAGGCACTAGGCTCTTTTTGAGAGTCACAATTTGATGAAAAAAGAACATGATGAATTGAAAAAGAAATATGATGTTCCTATGTAGATAAGTTCCGTGTTGCTTTTGCTTGTCGAAAAAATGAGGGAGATGGAAATTCAATCTTTTGATAACTATAGAGATTTGATATGCCACCGTCACCTCAAAGTTGGTCGAGGTTTCATGAAATCTAAGGTTTCAATTCATGAGTATGGAAAGGTGTACTGATGAGATGTTGGAAGGATTTAAGAAATACAAAGACTGAATTACCTATCTTGCCCCTAATTGTAATTTATCGTAGCTGGACTATATTAAGAAATAAGACTTCACTAACTATTCTAATGATGATGGGACCATGCCTTTGTTCCTAGAGGACATGGAATTCACCATCCCTACCCTAAGCTTAGGATCATAAGTATAGAATATTCATTAGTGACATGCCATTGTAGCTTTCTTATGAAACCCTTAAGGTAGAGTCATTCAATGAACTTGTTCTTCAACAAGCCCATTAATCTGGGCTTGTATTTCTACACTGATCGCCCATGAAACGGAACATCTTCCAACTCTTGGAGTATACAACTTAGTGCAATTTTATTCAAATCTAATGATATCCTATTTCAAAAGATTCTATGACTTAAAATAATTTAAGATGAAGATTATAGAGATATGTTTCATGATCACCATTATATGCGTGACAATATTGCATAGTGGATCTAAGTGCTCCAACCACATATATCTTATGAATGATAATATTAAGCATATAAGATGAAGATGGCCAATAAAAAGTATATTGATCGAATAAGGACGAATACATAAAAATACTTTACATGCCAATAATATTGGCTTATTGGGCACTAATCTAACATATAAATTGTGTATGGTACCTACCAATAATAGTTAGGGGTGGCAATCGTATTGTGTTGGGTTGTTTTGTGTTGGGATGAGTTGGGAATATTATAAAATTTTGTTCAATCCAAACCCAACCCAATAAGCCTCAACTTGAAAGTTTTCGTGTCAACCTAAGCCAATTCGTTTTAGCATATGATCATTTTTTATTAATAATTCATCTAAAAAACTTACACATTTTATGTTCAATTAAAATCTTAATAAAATAATCAATTTATACCAAGATTTTAAGAAAAGTCAACTTATACCACAAATTTAGAAAAAGACAATATTATACTTTAACAGCCCAACTTTTGTACCACAGAACAATTTGATAATTGAAATTTATTTAATTTCCTCTACAACATCAGTAATATACAAATTCCCATGTTAAATCAAAAGTTTTGCACAACTTATTTTCAATAACAATATAGTTGAATTCTAGCAAAGAAATATAATTCATCCCATTAAATGATTAATAATCATCCCAACATCACCAAGTAGTCTAGATTTACGTAGTAAATAATAATCATTCATTCTTACAAATCAATCTAGAGTTAAATTGTTCAAAAATAATAAGTCATTACTTAAAAATGCAAAAAACATAGCATATTCCAACTTTTAATTTCAGTCAAATCTCTTTATTGCTATTCTCTTTTTTCAATTGAAATTTGTTGCAAAAAATAAGTATGTAGTATTAATCATAGAATAAGTAAATATAATATATACTTGGAATATGTTCGATATATATTAGAAATGACATAGGAGCTATAAGTCACAAGAGTTTTGAGCGTAAATTTAAATAAAGAAGTACCTACTTCTCTTATAAAAATTCAATTCAAATATAAGGAAATTGCTACTAATCACCTTTAATCAAAGGAACAATTAAGTAAAATTATAGTGTTTTCGAGTTATTATTGGATTACCCGAAACCCAACCTGATCCGACCCATCATTTTTGCATTATTTATTGGGTCAACCCAATATTAACTCAATCGAATAACCCCCAACCCAAACCTAATAACATCATGTCGGTTCGTGTCGTGTCGAAAATTATCACCCTTAATAGTAGTGCATTATGTATAAACTACTAGCCTACTCCATTAAATGTATTTTATGTGATTAAAATGTAGAATATTTCACTTTATATAGGGTGGCTAATCTATGAATATTCTTAGCTTGCATGAATACAAACTATAAAAGCTCATTTCTAAATTTTTGAACTAGGTAATGACTTGATCCTTTGATGGGGTATGTAGGTAGCCTATTGTTTGTTTTACAAGTTCAATTGTATCATTAAGTAAGTTTAGTTTGTTTTTAAAAGTTCATTCGTAATATTAAATAAGTTTAGTTTTTTTGTCTCTAAGTTATTGGAGGCATGCAATGCAATTTTTCATGGTTGGCATCAATGTGAAGAGTAGAAGAAGTGCTAGATAAAAAATAAAAATAAAAATAAAAATAAAAAGAAGCACCAAGAGAGTTTATGAAAAAGAACAAATTTTTTAATTACATATGTAGTGTACAAGTGTTTTTTACATCAATGATGTAAGTAAAGTAAATAAAAAAAAAAAAGCCAAGCAGCTTAGTGGTCATGCGAATAAATCAAAAGCTACTAGATTTTTGCGATTATTCAAGTAGTGCTTCTATCCTCTTTAAAGCTTCAACGTCTTTATCACTCAAAAATGGAGGACTCTCAAGCTTTTAGATTTTTTCTTTGTTGGTCATCATTTCTTTTTGAATAATGGACAAAATTTTCTCAACTTTATGAAATGATAAGTTTGCAAATTCTTCCTTAGTCCTTTAGACATGTCGTGTTCTCAACTTCTTTTGTTGCTTAATGATTTGGAGAAATTCATCCTTGAGGTCGTTCACATCCTTAGCTTGTTCATTTCTATTGTTCAGCTTTAGAAAGATCTGTTTGTGCAAGAAAAAGTCTTTTCTCATGAGTCTCTTGTGTTTCCATCTGAATAGAATTTGAATTGACTTTGTGTAGTAGAAACACCTCCGAAGAAAGATTTTCAAATGGTTCTCCAAAGGCAACGAGTTATTTATACACTTCCTTGTCTTTGCGATCAAATCATCAATTGCTAGTTTTATCCTTGAAAGTTGCTCAAATAGAGTTTTCATAATTGTTTGACATGTTCACTCCAAATATAATTTGATTAATATCTATTCAACTTCAGTAATTATAAATCAAGGATAAAACTCAGAGGCTTCAATAGGTAGAAGCAACTATGTTGGAGCTTCAAAATTTTTTGTTTGGCTTATCGTTTTCAACAAAAGCTTTCTGCAATGCAGTATTGGGTAATGCTACCTTCGTTCGCTTGTTAGGATTAGCAATGTCATAGATAGCTTGCATGCAACCATCAAGAGAATGAGATGTGGTGGTTTGAAACATTGGATTGGTTCCATTTATCAAATTGAAATTGCTTTCTAAAGTAATTGGAACTCTTTCTTCAAGATTTTCAAGCATCTATTAAGAGGTCGAGATGTGGAATGAAGGGCATCAATAGTTAACTTATAGACGATGGAGGTGATGCCTTTAACTCTGAGGCTATTTTTGTCGCTTCTAATCTAATTATAATACATGAAGACAACATTTGTGTGGTTGGCAATATACTTTTTTGCAACTTCTTCAAACTTATGAGATAGTGCATGGTTATTGGTTGTATACACATAATAGACCTACAAAAATAAAGGGAGAGGCCAAATTTAGTGAAACAAAGCATCTAAAATACTAGTCTAAGCTTGCACAGGTTATAATCCTCACATTGATATTGACTTGATCAATATACATGGGGCTCCATTAGTGACTTAAAGCAAAGCTTTGAGAACACCAATCTTGCAAAATAGTTACTACACTCAACACAAAGCACTGGATCAAATTTTTTTAATAAAATAAAAGATATTCAAGTAAGAATGTGTTTCTATAGATATTTTGTTATTCCATAGTAGTAACATTATGAAAGACACTGCTTGGGCAATTTGAGAAACCTATGTGCATGTAATTCAACTTGCCTTCATTAGAAAACTTCATCAAATATAAAGTGGACAGGAGCAAAAAGTAGAATATCATACAAATTGGATAGGAGAACAAACCTGAGCAAGTACAAAATCAATTATTTTATTGGTGTGTAGGTTTAAGCTCTTAATTAAGACCCTTTATAGGTGTTTATGTAAATTACAACATTTAGATAGGATTATAGGTCTAGACTCCTAAGTGATTTACATGTTAATTTTCTACTTGATTTTAAATCTTAAATGAAGTGGATTGAATTCCAAAGACAGTCCATAATTTGAAGACAAGAGATTCCCTTGCACTTGAAGTTGGGAGAAGTAGCAATAAAAGTCCAAGTTCATCAAAACTGAAGCTTGGAATTCACTTGACACTTAGAGTTGGAATTCTTCAGGAAATGGATGAAGACGATATATGTGGTGGGCCTTCAGGAAAGTTCATCTCGACCCCCAATGATAGTACCCCAATATTACCCAAAATAGCACCCCAAATAGCCTTTGGGGGAGTCCATCCCAACACTATTTTAGGTTTTATATTTGGAACCTTTGGTCAAGTTTCTACTAAGAATGGAATCTTGATTGAAATGTTTTATTTTTTTTGTTATTATCTTAATCATTTTTTTGTTTCATGTAATTTATTTTAATTGATGTAAAAAATTTCAAAAATTATATTAACTTATGTATTAATTTATATGAAACTTTTAATTTTTATGTAATTATGTATAAAATATGTATTTCATATATTTAAGAGTAAATTTTATTTTGTATTTTATAGCTTATTGAAGATTTTTTGTTTGCTTAACAAAATAATATACTTTTAATTATTAATTTTTTCTTTTCTAAAATTTTTTTAAGAACTTGAAATTGATTACGTAATTGATAAAAATATAAATAGAAAAATAAAAAATACAGAATAGCCTAAATATGTTAAACTAGTATTATACAATTTAAATAATATAAAAAAGTAGAATTTGAGGGTGAAGAAAAGAAATGCTATTCAAAGTGCTTTGTTTTGGAATGTTATTTTTGCTAATATGGCAAAAAAAAAAAAAAAAAAATAGAATCAAAGGTTGCAGATGGTCTCAGAATAAAAAAGAAATAAAAAAAGACGCAAGCAGGGGAAAGAAAATGATAAAGGGAAATGAATGAAAAAAGATGGAGTTTCCTATTGTTGATATTTTTCATAGCCAAAGTGAGAAGAATCGAAAGTTCCTATTAATTGGTGATTCAAATGCGAAGTCGGCCATGTGGGTCTCCATCTCTTGACCTCTGAAAATAGTAAAGACATTGAAATTCTATGTGTGGTGATCTTTTGGCTTTTATGACAAATTAATTCCGATGGTTCTCATGGCCAAAAGGGATTGATGAAACTCATTAAGTTTGGTTTTCAATTATTCATTTTACTTATTATCTTAAATAGAGAAGGGGAAGGGGAAGGGGGGGGCCCTACATAGTGAGGCAAATTGAATATTTGAAGTCTCGCCTTTCTCCTGAACAATTTGAATCTCCTTTGCCAAATTTTCAAGTGATGAGGGTATTTGTAGAAATTAATTTTTTATTTTTTAAAAAATGACATGAGTAAAATAATATTCTAACTATTGATCTAGAATTTCCTATTTACATATAGGAAGTTTATTAAATTTAATTTTAAAGGATAAATAGCTAATTCAAATTAATATTCTAGTACAAGTCAAATATTAACAAATGCCAATCAAACTAAGTGTTGCATCCAAAAATGTGAGACTAATCAAATTGTGACACATGATGTACCTATGTACATAAATCAATCAAGTCAAAACAATATTTGATATTATCTCTTAGATAATATAATATAATATATATATATACACATGTTAAAGAGATAAATAATAAACGAGCCATTTGGGAGCCTCATACTCAAACACCAATAAAATCAGTGATTGAGGCTCAATCTTGGATATGTACATTCACACAAGTACAAACACACACATATAAAAGAGTACACACTTAGACAGATACAAGTTCAAGTATCAAATTCAAAATTTGAGTCTTTAAATTTATAAATCTAAAATTCAAATTTTTAAATATTTTATAAAATATAATAACTTATAAAATATTTTAAATAAAGTTGAACCGAACACCCTCGTTATGAAAACTATCACCTCACCTAACAATTACAATTGTGGTACATATACCCTACTTGTGTCATACAAGATTTTACTGATATTTTTGCGTCGGCCCAAAAAAAAAAAGAATAGATAATGTAAAAGGGAAGTTCTCTTTTCTTCAATCATTTTTTTGAATTTTAATTTTTTGAAGTTCTCTACAAGCTAATTTGACGACTGAAAGATTAAATGGAATATCATTTAGCATTCATAGTGGTTTGTTGTTTTTGAAGTTATGTCTAATATGAGTTGTTGGATTTCTTCTACTTGGAGTTTACCTTTAGAGTTGTGTGCTGTCAAATTCATAAAAAAATTTTAATGTTCAAATTAATAAAAAATAAAATATATAATAAATTTGAAGTAAGGATTCCACAAAGTGGTAAATATTAATATCTTATAAAATTTAATTATGAAGATATTTATATTCATGTCAATTAGAATGATTAGCGAGATATTGATATGGTATTTTAATCCAACCCTCCTATGCAGTAATGAAACCCGAACTTCCCAAAGTAGGGAGCGCAGCTTGACTAGAAAATAATTTATGTAGACCGCTACAATAAGTTCTAAAGCCGACTCACCTTAGATATAACCATCTCATAAAGAGAGTTCTAGTAGGGATTCATGTTGACCTCTTCTTTGAGACTCAACCTTAGTCCATCCATGTGGTGTGGGTGGTCATATTAAGTAATCTCTATGCTTTTTGACAGTTCTTCTCTATTATATTAATCGCAGGTATGAACCTATCCTCTTCACATTAAATGTGCACAAACAGTCCTTTTCCAACAGAAAAGAAATACTTTTCTACTATTTTGGGTGACAATGTCCTACTTGTCCATCCACTTGGGTCCAAAAGGCTTACTTTTACCTTATAATCGCATAGGTGATACTCATTCAGATAGGAGCTCTACAATAATTTCAACTACAAAGTAACTTTTTTAGTACCTTAACTCAACACTTATCTCAGATATGTATTTGGAATACTAAGAGCTCTTGGCTATTTTTTGATATTGTTTTCTTCTACTCTTATTTTGATTTATGCATCAAAGGGTTTTAACCAGGCCACTTCAATAGGTTTAATGTGCTCACTGTAGTTACAGGTTTGACCTACATTCTTCTACTTGAGTACTGACATCAGGAAATCCTACAAAATCATCTCTAAACATATTACTTTCCCTCTAAAACCTCCATAATAACACCCCTACCAAACACTGTATCATCACACATATGAATTGATTCAAGTACATTATAGTATTAAAAATTTCAAATTTAATGTCCATGTAAATTGGACAATAATCAAATGTCTTGAAATAATGAAATATGTATTCTATTTCTAAATTTAGCTATTAAGAAAAGAGTATTTGAATAATACCACATTTATATTTAATAATTTCATACCAAGTACTATCAACTTCTAAGGAAATCTTCATAAAATCTATAACTTGGGTAAGTGAAAGTAAATTATGATGTTATATATGCCAATGGGCCTCTCCATTTTCATTAGGTTTCGAAAGGCTCTGTTGGACAACTTTTCCTATAGGGTTGGGGCCTATGGATGGGTTTGGTAATTTAGTTAAAGGTAGGTAAAGAAGGGTTGGCCGCTATGGCATGGTGGTCAATTCAAGGATTTTCTCCATCAATCAACTCAAATTTATCCTTTCCACATATTTTAATTTACTTCTTCAGTATACTTTTACAAGTAGATCTTCTATCTATTTGATGCCATCCTAAATATTCCCTATAGCTGACTTGTAACCAAGATGATTTAGTGAAGGCTTTTTTTTCCCTTCTAGCAAATAGAGGTAAAGACTGAGTTGTTAAGGCTATAGAAATAGAGAAAGAGCTATCAAAGCTGCAATCAATAGGAAGAGCTGTCAAAGCTACAAAAATAAAGGAACAGTTGTCAAGGCTGCTATCAAAGCTATAATCAAGAAAAAGAGCTGTCAAAGTTGTAGTCAATAGGAAGAGTTGTCAAAGCTGCAGAAATAGAGAAAGAGCTATCAAGGTTGCAGTCAAGAGGAAGAGCTGCTAAAGATACAATCAAGGGGAAGAGCTATTAAAGCTATAAAAATAAAGAGAGGGAAAGAGCTGTTAATGCTGCAACCTAGAAAAGAAGAAGCTAAGTAAAGCCTCTTCCTTACCTCAGCTCGGCCAACACGATAAGGTGATAAAGACATAGAGGAGTTATAGGAAGTGGTTAGGGACTGATATATATGTGGTAGTTAAATGTGTCTTTGTATAGACCATGATTGATAATGGGCTAAATATTAGGGATATAGGGTAGTTAAGCTGAGAAAGTGGAACTCTTGGATGTATTTAAGCCTTGATGTAATTTAAAACATATATCAGATCTTAAGTTTTTTTTTAATAGAAAATTAGAGCAATTCCTTTGAGTGCATTCTTTCTTTTATTGGTGCTATTTTTATTTTGCATCAATTGGCGCCGTTTGTGGAAAGTTTTAAGTTGAGACGTGAGGAAATGAGTGAGTCAAGAAGGAACACAGAGGGAGAGATGTTAAACACCCCATATGTTAAGCAAGTAGAAACATTGTCCAAGGGAGATTTTCTAGTTCACTGGAGGAGATAGTACCACCAGAGGGAAGAGGTTTTCTTCTGAACCTCCTGGCATAGGATAGTGACACCTAAGCAATGGAGTTTTCTGTACTTTGCATTAATCCCTTTGTTACAACTTAGAAACCAGGAATTAGGCGAGTTTTGTTTCCTACTGCATCGCCTTGCCTTTTGTACCAAGGATACTATCACTCAATTTACTATTTCATATTTATGTGTCATCACCATTCCTAACACCTTTGGTGATTACCACACCTGCATCTAAAAAAAAAGTTCTACTATTAACAGTATCAATGCCAACAGGAGATGTACAGACTCTATTCGTCTTGCCATATGAGGGGAGGAGTTAATCGGTAGGCTTCCTTATCATAGCTCCCCTTTCAGAAATGGTGGCTGTAGGTATTATTGTAGCAGGACTTCCATTTTCTATACTATCAAGCAAGAATTGTTTTGGGAGGCCAAAACGTTCTGTAGTATTTTCTGTACCGCCTATAGATAAGCTAAAGAAATGGGTAGAAATATGCAGCTTGTGCAAGAAAAATACGGTTAAAGATTTTGATAGAAGAATGGAAGAAGAAGAGGTGGCCGAGAGTTAAATATCCATATGCCCTACCAAGCCCTAAGAAGGAAGAGAGTTACCAGCTGATGTTGTTGTAGAGATAGAAGATATGACGAAAGAACTAAGGGAGATGAAAAGAAAGGTGATGGAGGAAGAATGAGGAGTTAGGGAGTCACCTTTTGAGAATTTGATCTTGCTGAATCCTTTTCTAAATAAACACAAGTTTCTCTCAATGTAGAAATATGCCAAAGGTTCTTATCTTGCCGACCACCTATGTGAATTTGAGAATTTAGCACTCTTGTATTAGTTTTCAAATAGGGTGCTAGACTTTCTTAACTATCCTAGGGTCAGCAGCTTAAAGGTGGTTTGGGCAATTACTTTCTCGATGCATACACATTTTTGAGGATTTCTCTTGCAAGTTCTTGCATCAATTCACCAACAATAAGCATTACTGCCATAGTGGGTAGAGCTTATTTTTCTTTTGCTAAGGGGAGAAGATAACACTGGGAGCTTTTCTTAAAAAGTTTATCATGGCTGCTTTGGAGATCCCTTTAGCTACTCTAGAAGTGTTGGTGAGTGCTTTCACGTAGGCACTCTGGCATAGTTCATTCTTTAAATCTTTAAGTCAGAAGCTAGCTGATAGTTAATATGAGTTGTTATGTCGGGCAAAGAAATATATACATGAAGATGAAGCATGTGATGCTAAATGAAAGAAGTTGGGAAAGAAACACAGAGATAAGAAAGAGGAGGTCGGTGTAGGGAAATTGCCTAGGCAGAATGAGAGAGCTCGGCCAACCTATGTACCCTAGCCATGAGTTGAGCACATCCAAACCCTAACTAGCTTAGTTTGCCCCCAGATTCAAACACTGTACGCCCTTATGAATGTTAAGGGAGTAAGTGTTGCAAGCTATTAAGCAGAGGGACTAGTGAAGCACCTTGTTCCCCAAAGTTAGATAGGTATTGTCCATAATGAGTATGGGCATGTAATAGAAAATTGTGAGCACTTGATGAATGAATTGGAAGAATAGGTGAGGGGTGAATATTTGGAAGAATTCTTGCAAGTCCCTACGAGTGATAGGGGTAATCGACCTGGTAAGACTCAGTATGGAGAGTAGAGTGGAGAAGGCAAGCTAGGAGTAAAGAAAAACCAAACCCCCCCCAGTTAGGGAAGTAATTCATATGATCTCAAAAGGACCTATTAGGGGCATACGCATTAATCTCAAAAAGCTCAAGTGCATGCTTTAATCCATTAGAGAATAAAGAGGTAATAGTAGTTAGGGCAGAGGATTGCATACCAGTGATCCAATTTGGGCCTGAAGACCTTAAGGCCATACAGCTACCTCACCAAGATGCTTTGGTTATCATAGCTTCCATTGCTAACTATGAAGTGGTGCGAATGTTTGTGGATAGAGATAGTTCTATAGATATCTTATTTTCAGCTACTCTCCTGTAGATGGAGCTAGGCAACACCATCTTTTGAACCAGTGGAAATTACATTATTCTGTTTTACAGAAGAAGTGGTACGACTTTTAGGGCTGATCACTCTACCTATCACTTTAAGCTCGAGTCCACATCATAAAACTTGCATGATAAATTTCCTAGTTGTTGATGCCCTATATGCTTATAATGTTATATTTGGAAGACCTATGTTGTAGCTCTTCTAGGTGGTAGCTTCACCTTATCATATGAAGCTTAAGTATGTGGTTGGCAAGCTGGTGGAAGAACTGGTAGAAGACCAGTGTACATAAAAAAAGTGTTAGGTGGAAGTAGTAAGGAAAGGAGATCAAAAATTGGGAGAGCTAGTTTACCAATAGAGGTAGGGAGGTTCCAAAGCATTCAATGCAGGTGAGCTACATAACCATCTTAAACTTACTAAAAAACTCATGACTATAGAATTGGTGCTAGGGGATCCAAAGAAGACTACATGACTAAGAGCACTTCTTGATGAGGAATAGATAACTTTACTCACTCAAATATTAAGGGGTTTTGTGGATGTGTTTGCTTTCTCAGCAAAAGATTTAACTAAAATTGATCCGAGCATAGTAGTGTATAAACTTAATATTAACCCCCTAGTTAGACTAGTGAAGCAGATGAAAAGGGACATTAGGCTAGAAAAAAAATCTTATCATACAGAAGAATTTTGAAGAGTTACTAGATATAGGGTATATAGTAGAGATCTAATTTCCAGAGTGGATATCCAATGTGACGTTAGTTCCCAAGAATATTGAGAAGTGAAAGATATGCATAGATTTTAGGGATTTAAATCGAGCTTGTCCAAAGACCATTACCTATTATCGTAGATTGATGAATTGGTACATTCTACATTGGATTGCTAGCTACTGAGTATGATAGATGCCTTATAGAAATATCTTCAAATCTCCTTCACCATGAGGACTACAAGAGAGTGAGTTTCATCACAGCCAGAGGTACTTATTACTATGTAGTCATGCCCTTTGGACTAAAAAATATAGGTGCCACTTATCAATGGCTGATGGATTAGATATTTAAAAATTAGATTGGGAGAAATATAAAAGTTTATGTGGATGATATGCTGGTAAAAAGCACTCACTGAGCTAGCCATGTAGCAGACTAGAGGGAAGCCTTAGGAACTTTGAGAAGGTATGACTTGAAACTTAATCCTAATAAATATGCCTTTGGAGAGACAAGAGGAAAGTTCTTAGGATATCTCATGATGGAGAGAGGCATAGAGGTGAACCTTGAGAAAAACAAGCTGTCTTAGATATGAGGTCTTTTCAAAATCTCAATGAGGTTCAGAAGCTCACTGAGAAAATTGTAGCCCTAAGTAGTTTCATATCTCAAGCAACTAATAAAAGCTTACCTTTCTTTAGAATATTGAGGAAGGCTGAGAAATTTGAATAGGGAGAAGCAACATAGAAAGCTTTTAAAGACCTCAAAGCATGCTTGGTAGAGCTACTATTGTTAACTAAACCTTTGCCTAGTGAGACTTTCTTATTATATTTTATTATGTGAGCAAGTTGCTGCATGCCATTAAGATGAGGTATCTTGGGATAGATAAGCATGCATTGACATTGATGATTACTGTTAGAAGGCTGAGGCCATGTTTTCTATCACACATAATCATAGTCTAAACTGATTAGCCACTTAAACAAACTTTGGGAAAAGTAGATGCTGCAGGGAGGTTGGTTAAGAGGTTAGTAGAATTAAGAGAGTACAACATCCAGTATGCTCCTATGAAAGCTATTAAGGCTCAAGCTCTTGTAGATTTCATGGTGGATGTTGTTTTACCTTAGGGAGAGGTAAATGTATAGTCGATTTACGTGGATGATTTCTAATGTGTAAATGGTAGTGGAACAAATATTATCTTGATCAGCTCGGAGGGAAATGAGCTGGAGTACACAATTAGATTTTATTTTAGAGCTTTCTATAATGAAGCAGAATACGTTGCCTTGATTGAGGGTACTAAAATAGCTATCAAGGGAAGAGCTAAACGGGTGCTGATATATACTAATTCTAAATTGGTGGTAAAGCAGATGATATGATAATTTGATGTGAATGAGCAGCGCATGGATTAATATCTCTAGCAAGTAGCTAACATTAGACATCGACTAATCGAGCTACAAGTAATTCAGATACCTAGAGAAGAGAATACCTAAGCTGATTTTTGGGAAAAATTGCATGCTCTTTTGAAGAATGTAGAACTCGATCTGTTATAATTTAGGAACTGGACAGAGAGGACATGGAGGTTGAGGTATTAACCATAGAGGAAGAAGTAGATTGGAGAACACCTATTAGCCAGTATCTCAAGGGGAAATAGTAAATACTGATCCTAAGCTCAAAACTCGAGCAGCTCAATTTATCAATTATAGATAGACTACTCTATAAAAGGGCTTTCTCCCAACTATTACTGAGATACTTGTCACTTATAGAGGGTGAATACATCCTTAGGGAAATACATGAGGGGTGTTGTGGGAATTATCTTGGAGGAATGGCGCTAGTAGATAAAGTTATTAGAGCAAGGTATTTTTAGCCTATTGTTCGGGTTGATGCTGAAGCTCTGGTTTGAAAATATGAGAAGTATCAAAAGAATGCTGGAGTTTGTTGTATACCTGCCGAGCTTTTGTACATCATGAGCTCTCCATGCCTATTTGCCAAGTGGGAGATAGATATCGTGGCGCCATTCCTAATAGCCGCAGGTCAAAAGAAATTTCTATTAGTAGCTGTGGACTATTTTAGTAAATGGGTAGAAGTAGAGGCGTTAGCCAAGATTAGTGAAAGAGAAGTCTTGAAATTCCTATGAAAAAATATAGTATGTCAGTACGGAATTCCTTGCGAACATGTATCAGACAATGGGAGATAGTTTCAGGGGAATATAATAAGAGCTTGGTGTGAGAAAATGAAAATATATCTAATATTTAGTTTGGTAGCTCATCTGCAGATAAATAGATAAGCAAAAGTCACAAACTATACTATAGTAAAAAGCTTGAAGGTGAGGTTGGATCGCGTGGGACGAAGTTGGGTAAAAGAGCCACCTAGTGTGCTCTCACTTATTGTACCACCTTTTGAAGATCTAAGGGGGAAACACCTTTTAGCATAGTGTACGAAATGGATGCAGTGATTTTAGCTGAGGTTGGTATCAAATCTGATAGAGTCATAACATATAATAAAGAGGGTAATGTAGAGCTGATTCAAAGCTAGCTAGACTTAATCGAGGGAAAAGGGGACGATGTTTATCTCCACATTGCGCGGTATAAGCAAAAGGTGCATATGAAATTCAACAAGAGGAAGTTCAAAACATTATAGGTCAAGGACTTGGTATTAAGAAAACCCATTACGTGCGGCAACATAGAAAAACTAGATCCAAACTGAGAAGGTCCATAGAAAGTCGTCAAAGTGATATCTGGAGGAGCATATAAGTTGGAAACATTGAAAAGAAGAAAACTAGCTTGACATTGGCATATCCAAAACTTAAGACGTTTTTACATATAAATATTGTTTATTCGTTTCATCTCTATCTTTGATTATTTCACTGATGTTCATTTATTGGTTTAGTTATGTTCATTGTTATACACTAGTAATGTCTTCTCACATACTTTGTTCATATGATTAATATTATGATTGTCCTCTTTGGTTATTAAAATACTTCTGGCAAGCTTTGTTTATAGTAAGAAGAAGAGCTCCAATGAGCTCGATGAAGACAACTCCAATGAATTGAAAAGCTCTAATGAGCTTAACAAGAAGAAAAGCTCCAATAAGCTTAGTAAAGACAACTCTAATAAGTTGAAAAGCTTCAATGAGCCTAACATGAAGAAGATCTCTAATAAGCTCGGTAAAGACAAAAAGAGCTCTAATAAGCTTGGTGAAGACAACTTCAATTAGTTGAAAAGAACTAATGAGCCTAACCAAGAAAAAAAAAGCTCCAATGAGCTCGATGAAGACAAGAAAAGCTCTAGTAAACTCAGTGAAGACAACTTTAATTAGTTGAAAAGCTCCAATGAGCCTAATAAGAGAAAGAGCTCCAATGAGCTTGGTGAAGATAACTCCAATGATTTGGAAAGCTCTAATGAGCCTAACAAGAAGAAGAGCTCTAATGAGCTCGGTGAAGATAATTTGAATGAGTTGAAGAACTCTAATGAGCCTAATAAAAGGAAGAGCTCTAATGAGCTTGGCAAAGTCAACTCCAACAAGTTGAAAAGCTCCAATGAGCCTAAGGAGAGCTATAATAAGCTCAGCAAAAGAAAATCTTAACAAACCAACAGTTTTAAAGCATAAGAGAACCTAATGTAGAAAAATTTTATCTAGAGCGTTAATGAACTCAATCATTCTATATATGCTTTATATTGATTTTTGAATGCTAATATGAGATCTTGGAGTTACCTAAAGTTTTCAATGATTTGGGACTACATAGTATAATAGTCAAAACAAAGTTCATTAAATCTTTATCAAGAGAAAGCCCTATAGGGGCATAGTACATGCCTTCATAAGATAGGCTAGCTTAATACAGGCTAAAAAAAAGAAAAAGAAAAAGAAAAAGAAAAAGAAGCAAAAGTAAAGGTAAACCCTTAGGACTGAGCTAAGTATTGTGGCTACTAAGTGGCAGTATCACCAGTTTGATCTAGAACATGGATCTCAACATCTTGATTTACAACTTATTTTAGGTTAATGTCATTAGTAGTAGTGGCAAGTTTGCCCTTCTCCTAACCTATTTCCTATTTATCATCTAAATTAGGAAGACCTAGAAGGCCAACCATCCTATCCATAGCAGTGCTAGCGCAGTCTGTCTCTACCATAAGCTGAGTCTCTAGCTGGTTAATGCACACTTTTATACCATAGTTGTAATACTTTAAGGCTTTCTAGGCTAACTCTTGTTTATATGCCTAGCTCTTTTAATACTCCAACAGTTGAGATTTCTAAGAAGTTTCAAGGCACTGCTTCCTTTCTTTAGTAGCATGAAAGATTTCAAAGAAAGAGTCTCAACCATCCTTGTTGCCCTCTTCTTTAGCTCTTTCTATATCTTCGTCATGAGATGACACTAGCTTGGCTATCTTCACCTTAGCTTTGAATAGAGTTATAGATGTCTCATTATACTTCCTTTGTAAGGCAGCCAATTGCTTTTTTAGGTCTTGAAATTTCTCCATCAGTTTGCTTTGTCTACTTTTCCACCAGGCTAGAAGTCCTCCTGCTGTGATGTTCATCTACAAAAGGAAAGAGCGAATGAGAGATGAAAATTATACAAATTCATAAACTTAATGGCTTACTTGAGATAGGTAACTAGCAAAGCAAGCTCGAATATCTTCAAAAGGCATCTCATCTACTTTCTGATGATCATAGCCATCTCCCAAACGTCTCAAAAATCTAGGCTTTGAGAAAAAGAGTCATTTGATAAAATTGAGCTGGTTGTCATAAAAAATGTATTTGGATAGTTCCTCCTAAGCTGCAAAGAGCTTGGCTTTTTTGTAATCTACTTTGAATTTTATGGAACAGAGACCACCTTGGGAGCATGAGTAGCTCACTTGAAAGGAGGAGATTCTAGAGTTGAACAAGTTAAGTGTTTAAAGGAAGAGCTGGCTTTGTCGCCTCGCTTTTTAGGCCTATTGTTTTTGGTCCGACCTAGTTGTTGCTTAGCTAGCATAGCCACCAAGAAAGCTTTTGTAGGCATTTAGTCTACAAGAGGCAAAGTCAGCACATAGTTTAATATTCTAACAATAAGATAAGAGGGTTAAGAGAAGATAACAAATGGTTTTGGGAGCTCTTTGGCTTAGGGCAGATCGTAAAGTAATAACAGAAGCCTTTCTTTTCTAAATAAGATAGTTGTAATTAAACACTATTCAACCTATATAAAAGTGCTTGCCAACCTTAGGGCAAATAATATCGGTGAGAAGAGTTAGGGTAGGGTGATTCATCTATCCAAGAAGTACGAAAGCCCTAAAGTTGAAGAGATGATCTAAAAATATATTTCTCTTTCCACTGCTTCACTGAGGTAGGATATCTTGAAAGGAACTTTATCTCTTTTCAGGCAAGTTACGTAGAAAAAGCCCTTACCTTGAGCTTTTGGATGAAAGATAGAGTGAAACAAAGAGGTTGTAGGTTCCACTTGAAGGTATCAACAGTATATTAGAAAACTTATAATCAATCTGAAAGAGTTAGGACTAAACTGGTTTAGAGAAATAACCAAACCCCTAGAAATTAAGACTAATAGTTTTGGAATTGGAAAACACAGGCCACCATGAAACGGGTGAAAGCATAGAAACCCTGCAGGGGATAAATGATGGCAATCAAAAGAATGCGGTACTATAATTTAGTACTTCAGCGGAATTCCCATCTTCTCTCTAAGCTTAACGAATTGACTACGGGTCATCCGAGAATGGTATATCTCATAAGTAGCCAATTCAACATTAGATTCAACCATTCTCTTCTCGATTTCACTTATAACCTCAGGTGGCCAACTTAAAGTTGAATTCGAGTCCCCCAAAAAATCGACGTTCTGAAGCTTGAACCTAGGCTATAAATGTGAATGGGTATCAAAGATAGTAGTACTAGAAGAGAGAATTTTAGAAAATGCATACAAGAAGGGGAGACGAAATAGCGAAACAAAGCAATAATATGAAAGTAAAAGTTGAAATGCAAGAAAACCTAGTCTTGGCTGTGGATTTGGAAAAATCGAAAGCTTGGTGTAGGGAGAAAAAAATAGTTACAGAAGGAGAAACGAGATGAATAGGCATGAGGGAGATTCTTAAATGGAAAATGATTTATATAGGGAAAAAGGAAAAAGGAAAAATGTAGGAATAATTTGGGCCATACAAGTGGCGTGAAGATGGGTGCTAGCATTAATAAGTGGAAAACTTTGAAAAGATTGTTATCACCTAGGGAAGAGTAGAAGCTGCCGGTATTAATTGCGAGTGATATCACATCTTGTCAAATTAGTCAAATTTAAAGCACCAAAAATGTGAAAAGAGTCAATAACTGGAAGATGGATCGGCTCACTCCTTTCTTATACCAAGGAAGTGTATAATCTTTAAACTAAGGTAGTTGTCTGGGTTCAATCTCAAATAATAAGCGGCTTGACTATTTCACCTATTCTAAATTTGCAAGTTTGTTTCTTTTTGGATAACACTTGGCTCGGTCATGGACCATCTCATAAGAAAAGTCTAAAACTATTTTTATATTGAGGGTGGAGGGGTATTGATGCCATCCTAAATATTCCCTATGAACTAACCCATAATCAAGATGATTTAGTGAAGGTTTCTTTTTCTCTTCTAGCATATAGAGGCAAAAACTGAGCCATTAAGGCAGCAGTCATGAGGAAGAGTTGTCAAAGATATAGTCCAAGGGAAGAGTTGTCAAAGATATAAATTCTTTGAATTTATTTAGACGGCACTTCACTTTCAACTATTTTTATTTAGGTGCAAAACTCTTAATCCCTCTTAATTAATTCGTTCTTCTAATTCTCACATATAAGAAAGTTCAGATGTCCATCCAATGAGTTAATTAGACGCATTAGAAGAAAATTTTATTAGAATTAAGAAAACAAACGTTGTTTTAGCATTGTATTCATATTTGGTTACGGATTCCTCCACATCGACTAATGACTTGGCATACATTAAGAAATGTCCCCCGTATGGCGTATGCATTTCCTTTGTCTTAAATCAGACTGATTGAAATGTCTAAAGAGCCATATATTTAGGGGACTTCTTCTTTTTTTCCATTCATTTTAGTCTTATTTTATCAGATGTTTTAATTTGTAAGATGCCAATTAAGGGTGCACTCGCACGTACAGAGTTAGCTAATATAATAATGGAGCATCGCTGTCAATTATCAAATTGCAGGAATTTGAAAAATGAATGTGAAAGCTACCCCGATTGCGAAAGCTAAAGCCATATGATTGATTCATTTATTGATTACTTTCTCTATCATTCCACTCAAATAAAAATATGAGTAAAAAAAATAAAAACAAAAACAAGAGTAAAAATTCTCGCAACAATAAGTGGTTCCCATTGAATTGCACATAGAAATTTAGATCAAATAAGAAAAAATAAAATCTTAGGTAAATTTTATTTTAAAACGTCCATAAAATAAAAAATTTAGGATGGGAAGAGTAAGATTTTGCGTATGATATTCTATGTTTTCTTAATAGCTTATCAATATAACAAAATTTTCATTTATTTTATAGAAGGATGCTGTGAAAACGTTATAATGTTCGAATTAGGAGTTAAAAAATTTATCTTATCTTAACTCAGCCGGAAGACGGCTGCATCCAAACAAGGCCCTCTCGGCACAATATTATTATTATTATTATTACTACTACTACTACTACTGCTACTACTACTATAGTCCCCTTATTCACAATTTTATTGATGACTTTGAATAAGAAAATGTTGCCAACATAGTTAATGCTTATCATAATAAAAATATTTTCTTATATTCATTTGTTTGTGTGATTGATAATAATTAATTTGGCAATAATCGTGGGGCATCAGCAGCACGCATTTGATGAAATAAAATAATAATTATTTAAATACATAATTATAGAATTTCAAATAACTGATATTTTATTTAAGAATTTCATGCAACATATACATTTTGCACAGAAATAATAAAGTACATATTACTATTCTACACGATATACTTTTTTAATTAATTTTATTATCGTGTGCCCCGCAAGTCTATGTCATACTTATTTATTAAGATAAATTTCATTAATATTTGATATTTGGTGTGGGGTGTGGAGTGTGGATTGGCGTTGCGTTCCCACGAATTCGTTGAACCATAAAAATCAACCGCTTACTTCGCATGAGGGTAGTGTTCAACACCCCTATATAACTTTAATTTAATTTATCTTTTTTTTAATGTATTGTAAATTAACATACATTTTTTAAAATATGCCATCGTAACACCGTTAAAGATTTTAACGGTATAACACCATTAGAATTTAAATATAACTTATAATAATAATAATAATAATAATAATAGAAACAGAAATGTTCAAATTTTAATATAGAGATAATGGACATGTCAATGATGTAGCCACTTAAAGAATGTATAAATTGCCTTCGCATTGCCGGATGAAGTCAAATACATAATATTATTATTTAATTATTTTGACTCACATATCTTTTTTTTTTATATCATTATCGTTATATGCTATTAATTAAATTAATATATAATTTCAAATTATCTTTATCTTAATATAATGTATAATTATTATTAGCAAAATAACTGTTGTTATTTATTTTGATAAATAATTTTTAATTCCAAATAACACATATTAATTATCAATAAATTTCATCTTATTAAAAAGTTTAAGTTCCTGAAGAGCCTTATTTGAGCCGACTCGCTAGGCTTATTAGCTAACTCGATTTATGATCATATTAATTATGGCATGGAAGCTAGTGATTATTTATGTAAGTGTTCTGTATTTTGAAGTGGACAAACGTAATATTTTCAAATTATTTTATTCTAAGTTAGTGTGTGTATGTTGTTTATGGTTATCGTACTTTTGGAAGATTGAACAATAAATAAATCTACTCTAACAAAAATTAATTAATAAAAAAAATCATGAATATATAAATAGAATTTAAGATTGCTATGGCTTTGTTTGGTTGTGTTTTAATTGAATTGTAAAAAATATTTTGACAGAAGGCAAAGAGGATGATGGATTGGGAGAATGAGATGGTAGCATGGTTTTGGGGAAAATTTAATCTAGCCTCCCTCTAAAATACGGATATGGCGGTTTACTCTATAAAAAAAGGGGTCAAAAAACCACTATAAATTTTTGAAAATGCTTTGAAAAAATCCCTTAAGGCTATAAGTAAAGTGTACATGCCATTTTATACAAGTTTCTATATATATAATGACTATCATGTCCTTATTACATCAACCATTGAATTTTTTTGTTTAAATGAATGGCCCAAATGATATAATACTTAATATTTATAAAAAGATATATAAAAAATTATATAAAAAAATATTTATACATTTACATACATATATACACAAAATATATCATATATATTATAATATATTTATGAATATTATATAATATATTATAAACATAATATAGTATTATATAATATATATATATATATATATAACATACATATATACACATTTGACTGCCATGACAGCTATGCGAACTAGCTAGATCCGGCTAGATCCTTTCAGCGCCGACATTCGCCGCTATGTATTAATATAAAAAATAATTTTTAATACATTTATATATACACATTATATATATCATCATATATATCCACCAACCACCATCCCAATTCACCCTAAATTTTTGTGGCTATCCATGGTGGTCAATAGGTGGATGCTATTACTATATATTGATATTACGATTTTTTAAGTAGAGGTGCTGAAGGGTTATTAACCCTTCACTTGTCCTATATTGCTTTTATAAACTAGTGTGGACTAGTTTATATTGAATTCAAGTAATAATGCTTGATACAGTGCTCTTTAAGGGGTTTATATGAGTGGATCACATGCGCACCACCGCAGTCCCCCAGCCCAGCTCCGGCTCCGGGTCGCTGGCGTGCGTGTTAGGGTAAATGTCTCAGTCTTTGTTTCAATCGTCTCAGTCTTATCTTTTTGGGATAAATTCAAATTAAAATTTAAACTTAACTTGACCATTGGCTTAAATAAGATAAAGGATGACTAATGGATCAGATAAGATGATCCAATCGAATACGGGCTGACTTAGTCAAGACCTATTGAATTAGGTTAATTCGATTAGATTGAATCAAATCTTTGGAGATTAAGCTGAGATTTGGTGGATTGTTGGAGATTAAGTGGGATTTGGTAGAGGAACATGGGACATGTGGCGTAACACTAGTGGACGTGTGACATGTGTGGGACATGTGACATGATAATGGTGGACGTGTGTGGCTGACGTGGTGGAATATTATTGGTTGGGTGACATGCTAGAGGCCATTAATTAGCAGACTCTTACCCTAATTCCGCATGTAAATAGACTGCCTTTGGCAGTCTTGTAGACATACTGCATTCACCTCTAAACACACCTAAGCATTCTACTTCTGCCCACTTTCTTGCTCTCTCTCAAGAGTCTTTCCCTTCTCATTCTTTAATATTCTTCCCAAAAATATTCCCTGTCCTAAATTAAGATATATGGCTATCTCATTTTCATTTGGTGACTAAGTACTATTTGAGGTGAATGAGATGGAGTGTACCTGATCGTTCTGGACCATTTTATCTTGGGAAGAGCAGTTTTGTACCCGTTGCGTTGGTGAGTCAGGGTGCTCTTTTCTTCAAGGCAAACAAAATTCTATGATTTGGTCGTCTAGCTGATTTTTTTGTGATACAGAATCCTTAAACTGAGTTTTCAATTTAAAATTTGTACCTTATTTAAATTAAACTAATAGCATGCTTTACTGCTTTTAATGCCTCGGTTAACTTATATCTAAATTTGGCTTTTCTGAACTCGTATCTAATTAAATAAATATTTAAATTCTAATTTTCCTTGAATTTAACATATATTCTTATCACGCATGCTGTATGTTTAGTTCTGATAACGCATATTTTATGTTTAATTCTGACAATGCATGCTGGGTGTATTAAATTTGATATCACATGCTTGATTTGGATTTTATATTGATAAAACATGCGTACTACCTCAATTATGATTATCTAAATTAATTCCTAATAATCAGATTTACATATTTAATTGCATGTTGGTATATCCTGCTGCGAAATTAATAATCTTGAAGAAACGATTCTTTCATGTGTTTTTATCTATTGAAATTCTGATTAGATATCCTATCTAGGAATTTTGCCTGATATTTCTGAGTAGATATCCTATTTGGGAATCTTGCTTGATATTTATGAGCATATATCATATTTAGGAATTCAGCTTAGATATTCTGCTTTGGGGTTAATTTTATAATCAATCATAGCTGCAAGTTCTAGTGCTGTTAGTGAAGTTATGTTAGCAAAAGTTGACCTTTCTAGCCTTCCAAAAAAGTTCTCGGGCAAGTTCCTTAGGTGTTGGCAATAGTGCATAAAAATTTAGCTGACGATAAAAGATTTTCTTTTGTTGATTCAATTGACCATGCCAGAACCAACTAAAACTGATCCTAAAACTAAGGAAATAGATAATTGAAAAATGAAGGATCAGATTGTTTGAGGGGTGATTCTGTCAGCTTTATTTGATACACTCTTCGATGTGTAATGTTCTGATTCTTATTCGGCTAAGTCTTTATGGGATGAATTGGATAGGAAATACAATACTGAAGAGCAATGTCCCAAAAAGTATTTGATTTTCAAATTCCTGAAGTATTAGATGATTGAGGGTTGGTTTGTATCTGAATAGACACATGAATTGATCAATCTAGAGCATTTCCTAACTGATGCTGAGATGAAACTCCCTAAGAAATTTATGGTGATGTCAATTTTTAATAAGTTCTCTAAGTCTTGGGAAGGCTTCGGCATGACTCTAAAGCATCAAAAAGGAAAATTAACTTTAGATGATATAAGGATTGCCATAAGCATAGAAGAGGAACATAGAAATCAATCTCACAATGTTCCTATTGAATATAATCCCAAGGAAAATGTAATAAAAGGAAAGAATAAAGTCAATATGAATTCGAACTCTAAAACTATCAGTAAGGGAAAAGCTAAATTGAATAAGAAACTAAAGGCAAACATGCCTTGCTGGAATTATGGACAAAAAGAGCATTGGGCTAAGGAGTGTCTCTCCAAGAAAGCCAAGGTTAAAGCCCAGTCTGATGGACCAGTGGTCAACATGGCTATTGGAGACACTAGCGAAGCTGGAGTTCCTGATGCTTCCATTAATGATTATATTTCTTACAAACCAGAATTATTCTCTATCTGTGAACCATATGGTTGGTTGATAGACACTGGTGCTAATGTGCATGTTTGTGCTAATAAATCACTATTTATGTGTTATCAGCCTATTAGTGCAAGGATTGTGATGATGGAAAACTCAAGTGCAGCCAAAGTATTTAGGATAAGATGTGTGGATTTGAAATTCCTTTGTGGTGGATACTGTCTTTGCAAAGGGTGCATCATGTTCCAGCAATTCGAAGAAATATCATTAGTGGTTCTGTAATAGTTAGGGAAGGCTATGAAATTTTCTTCAAGTTAAATAAATTTGTAATTTTAAATTACAGCACTTTCATTTGTAAAGGTTATCTTTCCAATGGTTTGTTCAAAATTCAAGTTGAAAAATTTATTAGTTCTAATAAAGTGACGTTCCTAACTTTCCTATTATTAATGTTATTGAGAATTCATCTATTTGACATAATCGTTTAGGATACTTGAATTTTAGTTCTATCAAATGAATGATGAACTTAAATTTAATTCCGAAACATGAAATTGAATGAGGACATAAATGTCAAATTTGTGTTGAAGCTAAGCAAGTAAGAAAGCTTTACAATAGGGTTGAAAGGCAAACTAAAATTCTTGACTTAGTGCACACAACATTTGTGAGTTCAATGGAGTCTTAACCAAAGATAATAATAGATACTTTATCACCTTTATAGATGATGGCAGTAGGTACTGTTATGTTTGTTTACTAAAACATAAAGATAAAGCACTAGAGAAGTTCATTACATTTAAAAATGAAGCCGAAGCACAAACTGGTATAAAACTTAAAAGGTTATGGTCAGATAGGGGCAGAGAATATAGGTCTAACCTATTTCATGAATACTGCCAAAATTTTGGCATAGTTCATGAAGAAACTGCCCCTTATTCTCCTTCTTTGAATGGGATAGCTGAGCGAAATAATAGAACATTCATAGACATGATTAACAGTCTGCTTTTGAATTTTAGATTACGCAAGTACATATGGGGGGAAACTCTAAATATGGCTTGCCATATTTTGAATAGAGTTTCCCTAAAACATGAAAAAAGCACTCCATTTGAATTTTGGAAAGGCAAAAAATCTAGTCTAAAGTATTTTCAAGTATGGGGCTATCTTGCAAAAGTGCTAATTCCTGAACACAAGAGGAAGAACTTAGGTCCGAAGATTGTTTATGTGGTTTTTCTGGGCTATGTGGAAACATCTTATGCTATGAGATTTTTGGTTATTAAATCAGAGATTCCAAGCATAGATGTGAACATTATAATTGAATTTCACAATGCTACGTTCTTTGAGAACGTGTTTTCTATGAAGACTAGGATACCTCCAAATGTTTCTTTTGATTCAACCTTAGAGTCTGCATTGCTTTTGGATCATGTGGAAAAGATAATAAATGTGGAGGACGGTCCTAGTAGTAGCACAATTCTAGAAGAATTAGATGAACCTAGACGGAGTAAAAAGGCTAGAATCACTAAGGACTTTGGAAGTAACTTTGTTACTTACAATGTCAAGGGTGTTCCTGTTACCTTCAAAGATGCTATAGCTTTTCCCGAGGTTAAGCATTGGAAGGAAGCCATTAAGAGTGAGATGAATTCTATTGTCTTAATTGGACATGGGAATTAGTTGATCTCCCTTTGAGGTGTACTGCTATAGGAAGTAAGTGGATCTTCAAAAAGAAATTGAAATCTGATGAAATTGTTGACAAGTTTAAATTCAGGCTAGTTGCCAAAGGGTTTAAGCAAAAAGAGGGAATAGATTACTTCGACACCTACTCCCTAGTAGCTTATTTGACAATAATTTGAGTATTTATAGCACTGGCTTCCATATATGATTATCTTATTCACCAGATAGATGTGAAAATAGCCTTTTTGTATGGTGATCTTGAAGAAGAAATCTATACAGATCAACTAAAGGGATTTGTAGTTTTTGGAAATGAGCGAAAAGTTTGCAGGCTTGTTAAATCACTTTATGGTTTGAAACAAGCACCTAAACAATGGCATGAAAAGTTCGACAAAACCATATTATCATTTGGCTTCATAGTTAACGATAGTGACAAGTGTGTTTGCTGCAAAGTTAAAGGTGATAACTATATTATGTTATGCCTGTATGTAGATGACATTCTATTGATATGTTCTAATACTGAGATTATCAATGAGACTAAGTGTTTCTTAAAGAAGAAGTTTGAAATGAAAGATATGGGTATTGCAGATATGATTATTAGACTAAAGTTGACTCGCTCAATTGAGGATATAGCAATATCTCAATCTCACTATGTAGAGAAGATAATTGAGAAATATGACTATAAACAAAGTAGAATCGCTAAAATACCATATGATCCTTTAGTGGCTCTTTTTAAGAATGAAACTAGTGTACTAGTGTCTCAATTAAAGTATTCTCAAATAATTGGTAGCTTGTAGTATCTTGCAAATGGGTCGAGACCAGATATCTCATTTGTGGTCTCTAAACTTGCTAGATATACAAGTTGTACCAATCGAACCCATTGGGAGGCTTTGATAGGGTACTTCGGTATCTAAAGGGCTCAGCTTCACTAGCCTTGTACCACAAGAGATTTCCTGCAGTGTTGGAAAGATATAGTGATGCTAGCTGAATAGCCAAAAACTCCAGAAGTAATGGGTGTACAAGGTATGTATTTACCTTGGGTAGGGGTGTTGTCTCTTGAAAGTCTACCAAATAAACTTTGGTAACTCAATCCACTTTTGAGGCTGAGTTGTGTGCTTTGGACACTACTGGGATAGAGGCAGAATAATTGTATGGTCTGATGGCCTAATTGCCTATAGTGACCAAACCTCTTCTGGGAATTGCTGTACATTGTGATAACCAAACCACAATTGCAAAGATTAGAAGTTCAAAGTTCAATCAAAAGACCAAAACACACATCTAAGTTAGACTAAAGTCTATAAGGGAGTGAGTGTCTAAAAAGGTCATAGCAATTGATTTTGTTGGATCCAAAAATAATATTGCTGACCCTTTAACTAAAGGGCTTGATTTGTTCTTAGTTCATAAATTCAGGTTGGGGATGGGACTGGAAACCTATCAATGATATACCTATAGTGGCAACCCAACCTATCAAGTAGAGATCCCATAAGGTAGGTTCAATGTGGTATAAACAAACTGCTGAGTATATTGAGGTGTACCTAAAATTAATTGATACTTTGTATTTAGTGTCTCTCCCATAAATGCTTGGTAGGTGCTGATTGCTGGCTGTGCATCCCTGGAGATGCTGATTACTTTGTATTTGGTGTCAAGTTATTTGGACGAGATGCTGGTTGTGTATCCCCGAAGATGCCCAACTAAGTGAATATAATCCTTCGGCCAGGACTAAAGGAACTGGGTTATTCCTTAACAAACATTCATAACACAGGATCGGGATACATGGCTTTAATGTATAAATCCTAAAGATTAGTACATAGCCTTTAGCTTATTGTTACTGATGGACATAATCACAATCATGGGAACAAATTCAAGGCTTAGATCCATTTGTCCCCATGGTGGCTGAAGTCAAATAACTTAGGGAGTGGTTCAAAACGAAAGGTACCATTTCTGAAAACAAGCTATGTTAAATCAGATAGCCATTATCTATAGATTATGGGGGATTGTTGTAATTGGCGTTGCTATTTACCTAATTACATGTTTATTTATTTGGATGGATGCCAAATAAGGTTGGAATCCAAAAGATAATTAAAGGGAATTGGTTAAGTGTTCATGTTGAGTTGTCTTACATGGGAAATTTGAGATAAAGGAGACTTGCTTGTGCCTTATAAAATCAAGTGGAAGAGTTGAAGGGTTATTAACTCTTCACTTGTCTCACATTACTTTTATAAACTAGTGTTGATTAGTTTATGTTGAATTCAAGTAAGAATGCTTGATATAGTATTCTTTAAGGGGTTTATATGAGTGGACCACATGCGCACCGCCACCACTGCAACTGCCCGGCCTGGCTGTAGGTCGTCGATCACAGGCATTAGGGAGGATATCTCAGTCTCAGTCGTTTCAGTCTTATCTTTTTAGGACAAATTCAAATTGAATTTTAATCTTAACTTGATCGTTGGCTTAATTGGATAGGATAAAGGATGACTAATGGATCAGATAAGATGATCTAAAAGGATAAGGGCTGACTTAGTCAAGACCCGTTGTATTATGTTAATTTGATTAGATTGAACCAAATCTTTGGAGATTAAGCTGAGATTTGGCGGATCGTTGGAGATTAAGCGAGATTTGGCAGAGGATCATAGGACACGTGGCATAACACTAGTGGACGTGTGACGTGTGTGGGACAGGTGGCATGATACTGTGGACGTGTGTGGCTGACGTAGTGAAGTGAGTATTGTTCGAGGTGAATGAGACAGAGTGCACCTGATCGTTTTGGACCATCTTATTCTGGGAAGAGTAGTGCTATACCCGTTGCATTGGTGAGTCGGGGCGCTTATTTCTTCAAGGCAAACAGAATTCTGTGATTTGGTCATCTGATTGATTCTGTTGCGATATAGAATCCTTAAGCTGAGTTTTCAATTTAAATTCTAATTTGCCTTGAATTTGACATATATTTCTGATCACGCATGCTGTATGTTTAATTCTGATAAATGCATATTGCATGTTTAATTCTGACAATGTATGCTGGGTGTATTAAATTTGATATCGCATTCTTGATTTGGATTTCATATTGATAAAACGCACATACTACCTCAATTGTGATTATCTGAATTAATTCCTGATAATCTGATTTGCATATTTAATTGCATATTGGTATATCCTGCTACAAAATTAACACATATATTATCATATATACATACCCACGAAACTCCACCCCTAACAAAGCTACTGACATCCACAAAATAAAAGACAAAAAAAAAAAAAAAAGAACGGCCAAACTTGGCCAAATCTAGATCTTGTAATATTTGGCCACTTTTCAAGTGGCCTTGGCAACTAGTTGGGATATTTAGGGAGGGCAGGAAGCAAGAAGGGGGCGAATTATATAATATATATATGTATATAAATAATTTTATATACATATATGATTTTATATATGTTGTATATAATATTATATAAATATTATACATAATTTTATGTATATAAATATGTTATATTTTTATAAATATGAAATTATTTAGTTTTAATAATTATATATATGTGTGTATATAATCATATAAATATTAAAGAGTATTTAATTTATATAAAAATGTTATATATTTTGCAAATATAAAATTGTTTAGTTTAGATTAAACAAAAAAAGAAAAGAAATATATGTTTTATATATACATTTATAGATATGTTATAATTAATTTTATATACATATATATTTTATATGTATTTAATTTTATCTATATGCATGTATATATAATTTTATAAATATTAAATAGTATTTAATTTATATAAATATGTTATGTATTTTATAAATATGAAATTATTTATTTTAGATTAAATAAAATAAAAATAAAAATATAAGGATATAAAATAATTATATATATGAGGTTATTTTTGTTATTACAACGTAAAATTCAACTCAAATAGAAGGAATGAGGTAGTGAACCACTGTTTAAAAACTATGTTTCAATGTTTTTTTTAATCACATGAAGGTAAATCACTCATTTCAAATTTCACAAAGGGTAAAAATATTTTAGCCTTTTGTTTTTGTTTTGAAGGGTTGTTAGAGAATACTTTGGGATAAAATTATTTATTTGAAAGCATTTTCGGAGGAGATAAATTTTGTTATAAATGTGATATCAATCACTTTTTTATTTGATTATGGGGTGAGATGGACTTTTTGTATTACATATAAATTCATATTATAAATAATTTCATATTTTCAATAATTATAGAATTATAAAACTATTTTTGAATAATTATAAAATTAATAATTTTTGAAAATTGATTGTTTCAAATAATTATTTTGAATAATTATAATATTAATTCAAATAATAGTTTGGTAAATTATAAAAAAATTATAAATTAATAATTAGTAATTTTAGAAGATTAAAAAATATTTATTAATTATAATTTATTAATTCAAAAAATTAGAATAATAAATTATGGATTAAAAACTATTGACATTGAAAAATTATAAAACTAAGTTCTAAATTAAATTTAATAATTTTGGAAATTTATATAGTTCATTTGTTTCATGTAAATTATTAATTTTGAAAATTAAAAAATAAATCACAAAACTAAATTATAATCTTAGAATTAATAATTCCAAAAAATGTAGAAGATAATTTATAAGTTTTAGAAAATTACAAAAATAAATTATATATTATAAATTAATATTTTAAGAAAATCATTAAAATAGGTTATAAGTTATAAATTACTAATTTTGAAAAACTACAAAAATAATTATTAATTATTAATTAATGATTTTAGAGAAATATAATAAATTTTTTCCTATAAATTATTCATTCCAAAAAATTAAAAAATATTATACATTATAAGCTATTAATATTAACAGACATATAAAACTAAATTATAATTAAAATTTAATAATTTTGTAAAATTAAAAAAGTAAGTTGTTTGTTGTAAAAATAAATTACCAATTATGAATTATTGATATAGAAAATTATAAAATGATATTATAAATTACTATTTAATGATTTTTGAAAAATTAAAAAATTAATTTGTCTATGGGAATATATTAATTTTTAAAATTTAATAAAAATAAATTGTTTATTATGTATTATTAATTATGGAAGATTTGCAAACAAAGCAATCATAAGTTACAAATTATTATTGTAGCGCCCAGACTAGGAAGCGCCTGCTCTTGTCGCTTGCTCCCATTCAAAGTGCTACCATTCTATACCACAAGTTTTTTGAATAATAGAAAATATATTTCTCAAAATCTAAAGTATTTAATTTCTACAAGCGACATCTATAAGATGTTCAACTATGAACCGAAAGATCATAAATCACACTTAGCACTTCTACAGTCTTTCTTTACCTCCTGTGTTACCTAGGTTAGCCTATCTTTGTCACTCATTCTTGTTTGGGGTAAGGAATGGAAGATAACAATACAACAATGTAAGTGCGAATGACTTAGTGAGATATCTTAGTAATAACAACAGAGTAACAATTTTTCAAACATTAAATAGGAATAAGTAGAAGCATTAAAGTCTTCAGAAGTTGTGAGAAAAGATTTTAGTCAAAATTTTAGGTGATCCATCTCAACACCTTCCCATACTGGTGATGAAACTTAACAAAACTCGCTGCTTGCTTACTGAGATTTAAATCTCAAATACAACCAAAGGGATCAACATGAAATTTGAACAATTATTTGATTTTTGTCAAACATTCGAGTTTCAAATACCAAGTATCAAGCATATAAATTACTTTCGCTATCTTACTGTTGGTGATTCTCTTACCTTGTCACTTTACTTTTGAAAACATGAAAACCCTTATCTCCCCAAATTTCTAGTGATAGACTCGGCTACTTAAACACGCACTAGGCATGGCTAGCCACATGCCTAATCCCGCTCATAGACAGATACCTCTAGCTGGCTATGAGATGGAATATATGTACAGTTTGTATAGATATTAGCTGAAAGAATAGTTACCATCAATTCTTTCTACTTAGTTGTCTTTCAAAGCCAATCCTAAGCTGACCCCCAAGGGCATTAAGTACACTCACTATTATCACTTAGCACGTCCAACAGTATTTCAATTTATACTCTGAATTTTCATGGCATACAAGTAATCAAACAATTTATATCGAACTCATTTCATGGTAATAGTTTTGGCGCTAATAGAACACGTATTTTGAATTTCCTTTTTAGTTTCCTAACATGATCACCAATTTTAGGTAAAGCAGCTTAAACAAAGTTCAATAGAAACCACAATCAGTACAAAGTAGTGATGTGTGGTAAATTTCACAACTCATTTATTGAAAAGGATAAAGCAATAAGGACATATCAACAAGTATATATATTCTTTCCCTAGCATAGAAATCTCGTACTATTGCATATAAACTTCCCTAGCAACTACAGAGGATTCCCTAGCTATAGGGTCGCTCAGGTCCTGGCTTCCTAGTCAAATAGAGAACTATCATATAATAACTAGAGTTATCATCTTATTAATCCTCTAAATCTTAAGTATAAATATAGTTAATGTCTTTATCAAACTTGAGGTCATTCTGACATAATCCCAATAATCTTGGTTTCATATCTAAATGCTTAAGACAATTAAATGTGGAAATCCTTAGTTTCTTGGAGAATCCATGTCCTTGTTTTCTAATCAATTCAAATTTTGGAATAAGAAAACTTAAATCAGCATCATGTTGATTTATGAATCATAACTCTTAATACACTTAATGTCTTCACTAAGTTCCTTAGTTAATTTGTTTGGTTAGGTTTAATTTCCTCAAGTTTCATGTTATAGTCAGATGTTTAACGTAGCCATATATCACTAGTCTTAACTCAAAGAGTCGGTAATCAAATTGTTAAAATCTTACTTAAGGACCAAACAACAATCCGATAATCATTTTGAGTTGATTGAGTTCAACACTATAATAGTTAGAAGATTAATACATAACTTGGTTCAAACTATCATTTAACAATCTTACTTCGTATCATAATTAGGCTTTGATTTGAGAATTCAATTACAATTAGCAAATTAATCGAATTAAAATGCGATTATTGAAATTTACTCAAATTCAATTGAATCAAGATCCAACTTTAAGTGGGGAATAGTCTAGATAAATGCAAAATTTAGATCTATGCCGGCTTTCCAAAAGCAATCGCATAAGCCGTTGTCAACTTACCACATGCCGCCACTAGAGATGAAGGCTACCACTACCACCAAGTGCATCTCAACACTAGAAACAAAATGCCCCAATAAATTTCCTAATTTCCTAATAACAAGCACAAGCTAATCATTTTCTTCATTTCGTAAGATCTCTTACACCTTTTCCCACATACTAAGGTTGCAAATCCTCCTTATTTAAGTGAGTCAATATATCCATCACCTAGCAAATACTGAATACTCTTGTAATATTAACAGGTAGAATCTAAAGGACTTTGTATTTCTAACATATCTCTTGTCTATCTTAAATTGTTTAAAGATCTTGGTTTTAGTAGTAAAGTACCTCGAACCAGATATGGGTGGCTCCAATCAAGGTGCCACCAATAACAATAATGTCTTATTAGTTTACCTAAACAAATTTAAACACACTAAAGGGGAAAAATTTTCATACACATTTGTTATTATCAGTTCAAACCTACACAGAACTATTACAACCAAAAAGAATGCCATCAAAGAAGCATAGTATACTATAAGAAGCTTTAGTAATTCTTATCTCTATCTATTTACATCAGGCAATATTTTTTATACTATGTAATGTTAAGCCTACTCCCATGTGGCTCCTACAGATCCTTATTTGGGAAATGAATGGAAGGAAATAATATAGAACTATAAGTCCAAATGGCTTAGTGAGCGGATAATGAATAAATGATAACCGCACATAGAACAATAACAATTAATTACTTAAGTTGTGAGTGATAATTAAAATATTCACAAGGTTGCAAGATATGTTTCTAGCATAGGGGAATATATCCACTGAAACTAAATATAATTGAATAAATACCTTTGCAATTAAGCTATTAGTAGTTCTCCTACCTTGTCACTCCATTTTCAGAAACATAGAAATCCTTGTCCCTTCAAGTTTCGAGTGATATCAGCTTAGACACTAAATTACTTACTAGGCATGGCTAACTGCATACTTGATCCCACTCATAATCAGCTATCTCTAGCTAGTTAAGAGATAGGATTATATGCACAACTTTGTATGGACCAGTCAAAAGAACAATCACCTTTGGTCTGTTCTGCCCATTTATCTTTCATAGCTGATCCCAAGGTCCATGCCTAAGGATATTAAGTATAATAATTGGTATTACTTAGTATATCCAACAACATATAACTTAGCACATCAATTTGCCATATTTAATAAATAATCACTAAATTAGCACTAGGTTTATTCCAAAGTTGACATGGCGATGCTAAAAAAGTATTTTGAAATCCACTTTTGGGTTTCCATGCGCCATCACCAAATTTTAAATAATATGACACAAATCATAATCAAATAGGAGTAGTAATTCGTTTAAGGGCTATGCATGGTGAATTCCCACAAATTTTTCATTTTATTAAAGCCTATATAGGCATGATTTTTGGATTAGAGATAGACTTGGCAATTGGGTACCCATGGGTAACCCAATGATAGGTATGAACAGGTTGGATAAATTTACCCACTATTTATTAGGCATGAAGCAGGGGACTAATTACTCGTGAGGACGAGTAACGGGTAACCTACGGGTACCCATAATTATTTTTAATATTTAAAAGTAAATATGATATTACTCAAATATTAACTAAATAAAACTACAAAAAAAGACTATGTAACACCCCAAATTATATAATAAAAAAATGACAAAAATCAATAGAAATTAAAATTTTCAAATATAGTGAAGGTTGAGAATTAAATTAATTACAATAATTACGAAAGTAGAATAATGTGATATTTGAAATTAGGCCATAAATAAATAAAATTTAAGTTGGAAGGGTTTTAGTAAGGTTATGGAAACTAGGAGGATTGAAATTTAATTTAGTTGGACGTAATTGTCAAAAATTTAAAAGTTTTGGGGTTAAAAAATAATGAACAAAAATTTAAGAGGTTGGGGGTTTATTTGTGAGACACTTAAAAGGTTTGGGAGGGGGTAAATGTAAGCAGTGGAGAAAACCTGGGTGGTCGATGCAAATAGGCAAAAGTGCTTTTATATTTATACCAATGGCCACAAGTTCATCAAATTCCCACACTCGTACCCTCTCCCTCCAACCCGTGGTTTAGCTTCGACATAACCCAAAACTAAAAATTAAACCCACAATATTTTTCCTTACCTCACTAGGACGTCAACCATATCAAGTTTCACAGAAAATGATCAAAAAATAGGGAAGAAAAATTAGCCAATGGAAATAGGTTAGCTAAAACACAGGTTAAAGCTTGATAGTTTCAGCTGGGTTGTGTAGGATTCATTGTGGGGAGTGTTTTGCTACCTTCAAGGTAAGGAATGGTGGTCAGACGAGGGAGAATTTGGAGGAAAAAGTCGCAGTGGTGGGCGGCGACACAGCTACTATTCTTGGCTAAATTCATTGGCAAGGCGGTAGTGAAAGAGAAAATTAACTTGGGGGTTCGATCAGGCTCAGCAAGATAAATTTTCTGGTGGTTCACAGTCGAGCTCCGGTGGCGCTCCGACAATCAAAACATAGAATCCCCAGCTCATTTTGAATGTATTTAGACAAGAATTAAACTTTAAATTGGACTAGATTTGGTCATATTATGTAAATTTTGAATTTTATCAATTTAAATTGCATTAAATTAATTAAATTTAAATCCAATTTGACTTGAACCAAGAAGTGAACCATGACCCGAATAATGTGAGTGATTATAAGTTACTAGACATTCGATTATGAACTTAAACATTAGTTTTGATTGAGTTGAACCTAAGAAGCTAAATTGGATTGAATAGGCATTATTGGGAGATTTAAGGTTGAAATGCAAACTATAGGAGTTCAATTGTGAAAGGTAAGTGGTTTAATCGTATTAATGCCAAAAGCATTTTATGATTTAAAGAGTAATGTGATATTGTTAGAATTAGATTTTGATTCCTTGTCTAATGAATTAGGTGAAGAAAATGCGGATACTACAAATAATCAAGAAGGTGTTGTCAGACAAGATCTATCAGGTGAGCTTATATTAGCTTTTATTACTTGGGAAAGAACATAGATAGTTGCTATTATGTCCCTCTTATTTAATCCTATTTGTATTGAAATCATTTTCCGCTGTTGTTATTTATAATACTCATCGATCCTTGATTTATGTGATATTCTTAATACAACACTTTATCTCTTCTTTGGTGGTTGTTAAAATGTACTTGAGATCTTTTTCTATCTAAAATCATTGAGTTTTGGGTGTGTACACGAGCTTTGAGAAAATAAAATATTTATGAAAACAATACTCCACATCGCCCCTTTCTCACTGAGAACTTTATTGACAATAATTCATAGCACTTCAACTAAAATTGGCGATTGTGTTGAGAAAGTTGAAAATAACTTTGAAATATTGCCATTTTATCTTGAAAACCAGTCTGGTGATGGATTTGTTTATAGGACAATAACATGGCGACCTAATATGTTGTTTGAGATGCTATTAGACACTATTATATGTCATAGCCATGACTGTTTCACAAAAATGGGTCAAGGCTACTTGAGCATTTGAATTTCAGCTGTCATGGCATAGTGACATATTATATAAAATGATGTTGGGCACTAATTGCTGGTCACTGATACTATACTGATTACTGATATCCTTTGGGGTAGGCCTTGAGATTAGCTTGGGATGAATTGGGAGAAATAGACCGACAATGATCGATCCCCTATCAACACCTCACTAATTACATTTAGCCCCATAGTCAGTTGGAGGTAGTTGGCTATAGAAAGGATGAGACATGTAGCTAGTCATGTCTACTATTTATAGTATATTATTTGAGTCATTCACTCATGATTGGAGGAATAAGGGTTTTTATGTTTGTGAAAGTAGAGTGACAAGGTAGGAGAATTACTAACAACACATTTTACAAAGATACTATTAATTTAATCTCTATCGATTAAGGCATCTTGTCATTTATTTCCCTTAACTATACTTTATATTAAGCTGTTTGCTATGACTGTTGCACTGTCTACAAGCTATTATGGTTCTGTTGCATCACTCTTTTAGATTTTATTGCCATACTAAATAATTATGTTGCTCATACACTTACAGCTCTCTAAGTTATTTGGACTCTTAGTTTGTACTATTCATTATGTTCTTTTCCCTAAATAAGGACATAAGAGCTTCATAGGACTAGACCAGTCATATATATTGTATATAATTTTATCTAATGTAATCAGATAGTGTAGAACCATCGAGACCTTTTATTTTATGAAATGGTATGCTTTAGTAGCATCGTTTTGTATGCAATAGTGTTGTATAGGTATGACTTGCTAGAAATCGATGTACACAAAGAATATTTCCTTCACTATATGTACAATTTTTCATATATATATATATTGTGGATGGTGTTTATTAGAAAAGTAACGCCTTGGTTGGAGACACCCACCTTAAGTTAGGGGCATTACAGGTGGATTATGTAAACCTTTTGGACTTTATGTGTTGATGAATATTTTCTAGGGTAAATGATGTGTTTTATTGTATTTATGTTTGAAAATGTTAGCATGTATAATAATGACATGATATTTATTTGAAATAGTGCTGCTAGGGTGAAAATTATATGTTTACAGGATGGATAGGGATCCCAGAAAAGGTAAGAAGCCTACAAAAGATGAGAAGAAAGACAAAAAAGATAATAAGCTTGGTAAAATGGAATTGAAGGTCCTGGAGCTATGTAGGAGCCAAGAGGATCACATATATAACTTATTATGGGATATAGAGTGCAAAACTTGGAGCTTTTCTAGAAAAAGAGAATATTAGCTGCCAGTGATAATGAAATTGATTAGCTTAAGAGGGAAGGAGTCGAGGAAGATTACTATAGTGGAATGTATGCTATAAAAATTACAACAGATGAAGAGATATGTAGAGAGCTCATAGGGACATCTTGAATAGATACACCGTAGAATAGTTGAACAAGTTGGAGATATTTTGAGGAGCCTTATGAGTATGATTAATGAACTAATAGAGATCCTAGGAGATCTATGAGTGGGAACTTCATAGCTTCAACCTTTGAAGAGGCGAGAGCAGTTGCATTGAAAAGAATATAGAAAGCACAAAAGGAAAGGGGTAATGAAAAAGACCCAAAAGATGAGGCCCCAGAAGAGAATGAGAAGGAGCAGTAGCAAGGATGGGAAGTGAAAGAGAAAGAGGAGGAAGAAAAAGTGACGATGGATGTAGATAAAGATCAAGAAGATGCTTAGTCCACCATCACTAATGCTGAGGACTAACAGAGAAGATCCATATTTATATATATATATATATAATAACAGTTTTGTGAACACTAGTCAGTAGTATGGTAAACTAGCTATTGCCTTAGGCTTAATCAATTTTGTGTACTATGGACTAGATGAATAGTTAGCTTAGCTAATTTTGCTTGTGAATTTAGATGTATGTAACTTTGCTAAAGCTAACTTGGCGATTAATGAACTTTCTTTTTGAATCCAATATCTTAAATGTGCTTTCTTTTGGATAATGTTATTGTGTAAAACATACGTATAATAATTTTTTTTAATTATCCCATAAATTTAAAGAATAGGTAGTACTCTATGACCCTAAAGAGGATTTGAATTACTGGAATGTATCACATGAAGAGTCATAGGCATGCCCTCAGGCATTTGCGAGGCGCAAGGGACACCTCTCAAGCAGCAACATAAGTGGCTGAAGTAGTCAAGGAACGCATGCATTGGATCAAGAGCTACCCCAACCTAAAGAAGAGGTGAATTAGAACCCACCTATTAATCCTCCTACTCAAAGACATCTAGCAAAACAACTACAGGCCATATGGCCACAACTTGTGCAACTTTGTTGGTAATAGGGTCAACCTCCTCAGAATAAAGGTAATAAGGAGCACATGGAAGACCAGGCATTGGAATGGTTTTTCCATTTTCACTCTTCCAAATTTATGGTTGAACAAGATGACCTAAAAGTAGAGGCATTGATTGCGAGTATCCAGAAACTTTATCGAGCACTTTGCTACTCTAAAGAACCGAAGGTTAGGTTCACCAATTTTTTGTTAGAGAAAGTAGCTTATCAGTGGTAGAGGATAGTGGAATGACACTAGGAAATAGAGAAAACCCCTTGGACATGGGAAAAGTTCACTCAAGAATTCATGAACTAGTTTATGTTGCAGATGGTCAAGAATACTTGGGAGCGAGAGTTGATGGACTTAATTCAAAGGCAGATATCCATGGGATAGTTTGAGGTAAAGTTTAACAAGCTAATCCAATATGCACCTCATGTGCTTAATGATGAGGAATGAAGAACCAGGAAGTTTGTTGAAAGACTTCGACTCGAACTCTAATGAACACTTATCACTTGTGATTGGTTGAATTATGATAAAGTAATAGATAAAGCCCTGCTAATGGAGTCTGAGTTTAGAAAAATGCATAGGATTGAGGAGAGAGTCAGTAAAGAAAAAGCTTTAGGATTTTGAATATCTAGTACTAGCAGAGATAATTCTGGAGAAAAATCGAATAAACCCCAAGTTAGAATGCAGAGACCTATGCCCTATCCTACCTGAACCCCATCAAACCCTCATCAAGGTAAATTTGAAGGAAACTATAAATTTTGTGGAATTACAAGTTATCAGGAGTTAGATTGTCGGAGAAAACAAAAAAAGTGCATACCTTGTAGCTGTGATCAGCATATGGTTAAGGACTACCCTCATTCTTGCTACGTACCCCATCAAGCTGGAGAAGGAAAAGGAAAATAGATTGTGGGCTCCAACAGCAAACCAAAAGTCCAAGCTCGCACATATGCTCTTACTGGTGAAGACAAGACCAAGCCCAGCGATGCAGTGGAAAGTATGGTTTCCATTTATGATATTGTTGGTAAGACTCTTTATGACCCTGGTGCTACTCATTTTTTCATATCTATGCACTTCACACCTAAATTAAGATTACATCCAGAACACATGCCATATCGATTGGAAGTACACACACATATATGTGTAGGAATAATAATTGACATTGTGTATAGAGCTTGTGCAATTAAAATTAAGGATAGGGAATATTTGGGTGATTTAGTATAAACATCAATGCAAAATTATGATTTGATTTTAGGGATGGATTGGTTGTATCATCACCAAGCGCAAGTAAATTGCTACATTAAGTAGATTCGGCTTGGGGAAGTAGTACTCATTTCGACATGTCAGTCTAAAGATCCTACTCTGGCTGTACCACTTATATTAGTAATGGAAGGAAAACAAATTTTAAGAGAAGGAGGTCATGGATTCTTAGCTTATCTTATAAATAAACCCGAAGACCACATAGAGTTAAAAAAAATTAATGATAGTAAATGAGTTTCTTGACGTATTTTTAGAAATATTATAGTCCCTACCTCCTGATTGGGAGATCAAGTTTTCTATTCATCCGCTTGCTGAAGCGAAACCATACTCAGAAACCTCATATTGGACGGCACCAGCAGAATTAAATGAATTGAATAAACAATTGCAAGAGTTAGTAGAAAAGAAAATTTTCCAACCCAGTGTCTCTCCTTGGGGGGCACTAGTACTTTTTGTTAAAAAGAAGGATAGGACACACAAAATGTGTGTCCACTATCGACAGCTAAACAAAATCACCATAAAAAATAAGTATCCCTTGCCCCATATAGAAGAACTTTTTAACTTGCTACAGGGATCTGTCGTCTTCTTGAAGCAAGATTTGAGACAGGGTTACTACCAGTTAAGGATTAAAGAGGAAGACATTCCAAATATGGTGTTTAATTCTTGATATGGCTATTGCAAGTTTGTGGTCATGCCATTTGGATTGACTAATGCCTCAGCATCATTTATGGATATGATGTATTGAGTTTTTCGATATTTAATTCGTAGTGATCTTCACTGATGACATCTTAGCATATTCTAAGATAAAGGGAGAGCATGCCTTTTACCTGCATTTAATCCTAGAGACCCTTCAAAAACATCTATTGTATGCCTAGTTCAGCAAATGTGAGTTATGGTTAGAATGAGTAATCTTCTTAGGGCACATCATATCTAAAAAAAGGATAGAAGTTGATCTTGTAAAAGTTAAGGCAATAGTTAATTGGAAGCAATCGAAGAATGTGACCGAAGTGCAAAGCTTCTTTGGACTTGTGCGATATTATCAGATATTCATATAGGATTTCTCCAAACTAGCAAATCCATTGACCAAACTTACTCAAAAAGATCAATGGTTGAGTAGAACAAAGTATGTGAATAGAGTTTCCAAGAGTTAAAAAGACAACTAACTTCAGCTCTAATTCTACCTCTTCCCGAAGGACTAGAAGGGTTTACCATTCATACTGATGCATCCAGGGGAGGACTCGAATGTGTGTTGATGCAAAAAGGACGTGTGATCATGTATGCTTCATGAAAGATTAAGACACACGAACATAATTATCCTACCCATGAGTTAGATCTAACAACAATGATTTTTGCTCTGGCTAAATGGAGGCATTACTTGTGTCGTGCAGTTTTTGAGGTTTATACTAATCATAAAAGTTCGAAATATTTGCGATCTCAAAAAGACTAAGTATACAACAATGTTGATGGTAAGAATTTCTTGAGGACTATGATTATACCATAACCTATCATCTATGCAAAGCTAATGTAATAGTAGACGCATTGAGTTGTAAGGGTAAGTTAGCTCATGTGCAAGGAGAGAGAACATAAGAAGATCAAGTTAAGTGATCTATTACAAGGATGAGCAACCATGTATGGCTAACAGAACATAGTATTCGTCCTGAGTAATATGACAAACTATAGAAAGTCTAAGCAGTGGATAAAGAGATTTTAATGCAAAACGAAACAAGTTTTGGCCTTAAGGAGTCCAGGTTTAAGGCTGATGACCAACGTGTTTTATATTTTTGTCAACGCCTATGTATACCTGAAAGATTGAGACAAAGACTCCTAGAGAAAGCATATCGAGCCAAGTATACAGTGCACCCTAGTGGCACCAAAATGTATCATGATCTAAAGAAACACTTTTGGTGGACTGGAATGAAAAGGAATGTCGCTGAGTGCGTGCAAAGATGCATGATGTGCTAGGTGGTCAAAATTAAACATCAACAACCATCAAGAGTACTACAATCATTTACTATCCCTAATTGGAAATGGGAGCATATCACCATGGAATTTATGACAGATCTGCCTACTGTGCGAGGGGAATATAATAGCATATTGGTAATTGTGGATATGCTAAGTAAGTCTGCTCACTTCCTACAGGTGAAATCTCATTATCGAGTAGAAAACCTGGAAAATCTTTATGTCAAGGAAATTATTTGGCTACATGGAATCTTGAGCAGTATCGTATCCAATCAAGATCCCAAGTTTACCTTACAATTGTGGAATAGTTTGCAAGAGCATTTGGGGATAGAATTACATTTCACTACTGTTGCATATCCATAGATTGATGGTCAATCTAAATAAGTTATTAGAATTCTAAAAAATGTGCTTTGAGCGTACACCTTGGATTTCAAGGAAAACTGGGATAGACATCTTTCATTAATAGAGTTTGTTTACAACAATAGTTATCAAGCCACTATGCAAATGGCACCCTATGAAGCTTTTTATGGTCGAAAGTGTCGATCACCTTTATATTGAGATCTTGATGAACAAAAAACTTTTGACAATAAAGCCCCAACAGGCATACTACCAGAGCTCATCCAATAAACCATTGACAAAGTCCAAGTATTGAATGAAAGATGCACAAGACTGTCAGAAGAGCTTTGCTGACTGATAAAGAAATGATTTAGAATTTGATGCAGGGGATGAAGTATTTCTAAAGATATCTCCTCGAAAGGGTATTAAGAAAATAGGGAAATGAGGAAAGCTTAGCCCAAGATATGTTGAGCCCTTCAAGTTCTACAAGAGAATTGGGCCAGTAGTTTATAAACTGATGCTACCACCTAATGTCACTAGAATATATGATGTATTCCATGTTTCACAACTCAGAAAATATTACCATGATTCTTCCCATATCATGTCTCTTTAGAATATTCCACTGTAAAGTGACCTCTCATATAAAGAATAACCTGTTGCCATTTAGATCAGAAGTTTTTGGAACTTAGAAATTGAAGAATATCCCAAGTAAAGATATTATGGAAAAATCAAAAAGTCAAAGAAGCAACCTGGGAACAAGAAGATTTTGTGTGACAGCACTATTCAAAACTTTTCCAATCTCTAAGTATGAATCTGGGGACCAGATTCTCTTAAGGGGGGAGGAGCTATAACACCCCAAATTATATAATAAAAAAATGATGAAAATCAATAGAAATTAAAATTTTCAAATATAGTGAAGGTTGAGAATTAAAATAATTACAATAATTAGGAAAGTAGAATAATGTGATATTTGAAATTAGGTGTTAAATAAATGAAATTTAAGTTAGAAGGGTTTTAGTAAAATTATGGAAACTAAGATGACTGAAATTTAATTTAGTAGGTTGTAATTGTCAAAAATTTAAAAGTTTTGGGGGTTAAAATATAATGAAAAAAAATTTGGGGACTAAATTGAGAGGCTGGGGTTTATTTATAATGCAGTTAAAAGGTTTGGAGGGAAATGATAGCAGTGAAAAAAACCTAGGTGGCAAGTGCAAATAGGAAAAAGTACTTTTATATTATACCTAAGGCCATAAGTTCATCAAATTCCCACACTTGCACCCTCTCCCTCTAACCTATGGTTTAGCTCTAATGTAGCCCAAAACTAAGAATTAAACCCACCATCTTGTTCCTTACCTCACCAAGACCTCAACTATATCAAGTTTCACTGAAAACGATTGAAAAATAGGGAAGAAAAATTGGCCAATGGAGGGAAGTGGCTGGTGGAAATAGGTTTGCTAAAACATTGATTAAAGCTCAAAAATTTTAGCTGGGTTGTGTAGGATTCATTGCGGGTAGCATTTTGGTACCTTCAAAGTGAGGATTGGTGGTTAGATGAAGGAGAATTTAGAGAAAAAGGTCGTGGTGATGAGCGAGGGTGAAGCTACTATTCTTAGCTAAATATACCAGCAAGGTGGTGACAAAAGGGGAAATTGACTTAGGGGTTTGGTCAGGGTCAGCAGGATGCATCTTCTGCTGGTGGTCAATTGAGCTCTAGCATTAGTCAACGACGGCGCTCCAATGATTGAAATGCAAAATCTCTAACTAGTTGTTCTGAATGTGTCAAGAGATTAATTAAACTTTGAATTGGACTAGATTTGGTCCAATTAGGTAAATTTTGATTTTTATCAATTTAAATTGCATTAAATTAATTAAATTTAAATCTAATTTGACTTGAACCAGGGAGTGAACCTTAACCCAAATAATGTGAGTGATTATGAGTTACTAGACATTCGATTATGAACTTAGACATTAGTTTTGATTGAGTTGAACTTAAGAAGTTGAATTGGATTGAATAGGCGTTATTGGGAGATTTAAGGTTGAAATGCAAACTATAAGAGTTCAATTGTGAAAGATAGGTTGTTTAATTGTATTAATGATGGACGCATTTTATGATTTGAAAAGCAATGTGATATTATCATAATTAGATTTTGATTCCATGTCTAATGAATTAGGTGAAGAAAATGTGGATACTACGAATAATCAAGAAGGTGTCGTCTGACAAGATCTATCAGGTGAGCTTATGTGAGCTTTTATTGCTTAGGAAGGAACATAGATAGTTGCTATTATGTCCCTCTTATTTGATCTTGTTTGTATTGAAATCATTTGCTACAGTTGTTGTTTTATAATACTAATTGATCTTTGATTTCTATGATTTCTTTATACAACACTTTGTCTCTTCTTTGGTGTTTGTTAAACTGTACTTACTTGAGATCCTTTTTTTGTCTAAAATCGTTGAGTTTTGTGTGTGTACATCAATTTTGAGAAAATAAAATATTTATGAAAATAATACTCCACATCACCCTTTTCTCACTGAGAGCTTTATTGATAATAATTTATAGCACTTCAATTGAAATTGGCGATTGTGTTGAAGAAATTGGAAATGACTTTGAAATATTACCATCTTATCTTGAAAACCAGTTGGTGGTGAACTTGTTGCAGGATAGTAACATGGCAACCTGATGTGTTATTTGAGATGCTATCAAACACTATTATCTATCATAGCCATGACCGTTTCACAAAAATAGGTTAAAACTATTTGAGCATCCAAATTTTGATTGTTATGGTATAGTGATGTATTATATAAAATGTTGTTGGGCACTGGTTGCTAGTTACTGAGACTATACTGATTACTGATGCCTTTGGGATTAGCTTGGGATGGACCAGGCAGAATGGACCGATGGTGATTAGTCCCCTGTCAATGCCCCATAGATTACATCTGGCTCCATAGTTAGCTAGAGGTAGTTGGCTATAGGGGGATGAGGCATGTAGCTAGCCATGCCTACTAGTTATAGTATATTATTCGAGCCGATCACTTGGGACTAGTAGAATAAGGATTTTTATGTCTGTGAAAGTGGAGTGACAAGGTAGGAGAATTATCAACAGCATGTTTTACATAGATATTATTAATTAAATCTCAATCGATTAAGGAATCTTGTCATTTATTTCCTTTAGTTGCACTTTATATTGAGTTGCCTGCCATGACTATTGCTATTCTCAACTAGTTATAAGGGTTGTAGCTATACTTATTTTGTATTCTTCGGTGGTATTTCCCCTAGAACAATTTTGATATATACTATTTGCAATTTATTATGGTTTCATTGAATCACTCTTTTTGATTTTATTGCCACACTAAATAATTATGTTGCTCATGCACTTATAACTCTCTAAGTTATTCAGACTTATGGTTTGTACGGTTCATTCTATTCTTGTCCCTAGATAAGGACATAAGAGCTTCATTGGACTAGACTAGTTGTATATATTGTATATAATTTTATCTAATGTAATCAAATAGTGTAGAACCACCGAGACCTTTTATGAAATGGTATGCTTTAGTAGCATCATTTTGTTTGTAACAGTGTTGTACAAGTATGAATTACTAGAAATCGATGTGCACGAAGAACCTTTCCTTTAGTAGATGTATAGTCTTTCATATGTATGTTGTAGATGGTGTTTATTGGAATAGTAATACCCTGGTTGAAGGCACCCACCTCGGGTTAGGGGCAATACAGATGGTATTAGGCTTTGATTTATGAGGACCTAGGTTAATATGGGAGCTAGAAAATTGGTAGGGTTAGTGAGAGTTTGACTCGACGTTAGAAACTTGTTAGGTTATGAAAACCTTTCGGATTTTATGTGTTGGTAAATATTTTCTAGGGTGAATGATGTGTTTTTTTGTATTTTTGTTTGAAAATATTGGCAGGTATAATAGGGACAGGTAATTTATTTGAAATAGTGCTGATAGGTTGAAAATTATATGTCTATAGGATCGATAGGGATCCCAGAAAAGGTAAGGAGCCTACAAAAGATGAGAAAAAAGATGAAAAAGATGAGAAGCATGGTGAAAGGGAGTTGAAGCTCCTTGAGCTATACAGGAGCCAAGAGGATCACATATATAACTTATTATGGGATACATAGTGGAAAATATTGGAGCTTTTTCGAAAAGAAAGATTGTTAGCTGCTAGTGATATTGAAATTGATTGGCTTAAGGAGGAAAGGGAGTCAAGGAAGATTACTATAGTGGAAAGTAAGTTGGAAAAATTGCAATAGACAAAGAGATACATAGAGAGCTCATAAGGACACCTTGAACAGATGCACTGTAGAATAGTGGAACAAGTTGGAGATATTATGGGAAGTTTTATGAGTATGATTAATAAACTAATGGAGATCCTAGGAGATCTAATAACTGGTGCTTTGAGGCTCCAACCCCCTAAAAGGCGAGAGTAGTTACACTAAAAAGAAATTAAAAAGCGCAGAAGGAAAGGGGTAATGAGGATAACCCAGAAGAGGAGGCCCAGGAAGAGAATAAGGAGGCGAAGCATTAGTAGCAGTAGCAGCAGCAGCAAGGATGGGAAGAGAATAAGGAAGAGGAGGAAGAAAAAATTGCAATGGATATAGATCAAGATTAGGAAGATGCTTAGTCCACCGTCACTAATGCTGAGGACTAAGAAAGAAGATCTATATATATGTAAACATATGTACCTTAGTGCAACAATAATAATCGTTCTGTGAACACTAGTTGATAGTGTGGTAAACTAGCCATCGCCTTAGGCCTAGTCTAGGTGAATAGTTAGCTTAGTTAATTTTGTTTGTGAATTAGGATGTATATAACTCTGCTAAAGCTAACTTGGCAATTAATGAACTTTCTTTTTGATTTTAATGTCTTAATTATGCTTTCTTTTCGATAATGTTATTGTGTAAAATATAAGTATAATAATATTTTCCTAAATATCCTATAAATTTAAAGAACAGGAAGCACTCCATGACCCTAAAGAGGATCTGAATTACTAGATGGCATCACATCAAAAGTCACAGACACACCCTCAGGCATTTGTGAGGCGTAGGGGATTACCTCTAGGTGGTAGAACAAGTGGCCGAAGTAGTCGAGGAAGGAATGTACTGGATTAGGAGCTATCCTGACCTGAAGAAGAAGTGAATAAGATCCCGCACGTTAATTCTTCTACTCAAGGACATCCAGTAGAAAAACTACAAGTCGTATGGCAGTAGCTTGTGCAACTTTGTCAGCAATAGGGTCAATCTCCTCAAATAAAGGTAATGAGGAGCACATGGAAAACCATGCATTAGAGCGGTCCTTCCATTTTCACCCTTCTAAATTTATGGGCAAACTATATAACTTAAAAGTGGAGGCATGGATTGCAAGTATTGAGAAAATTTATTGAGCACTTCACTACTCTAAAGAACAGAAGGTCAAGTGCACTAGTTTTCTGTTAAAAGAAGCGGCTTATCAGTGGTAAAGGATAATGGAACAATGTTGGGAAAGAGAGGAAACCTTTTGGACATAGGAAAACTTCACTCAAGAATTCATGAACAAGTTTGTGCCGCAGGAGGTCAAGAATACTTAGGAGTGAGAGTTTATAGATTTAATTCAAAGGTAGATGTTCGTGGGAGAGCATGAGGTGAAGTTTAACATGCTAATCTAATATTCACTTTATGTGCTTAATGATGAGGAACAAAGAACCAGGAAGTTCATTGAATAACTTCGACTCAAACTCTGACGAGCACTTATCAGTTGCAATCTACCAAATTATGATAAAGCAGTAGATAAAGCCCTGCTAGTGGAGTTTGAGTTCAGAAAAATGCATAAGATTGAGGAAATAGCTAGACGGGGAAAAGCTCTGGGATTTCGAATGTCTGGTACTAGCAGAGATAATTCGAGAGAAAAATAGAATAAACCCTAAGTTAGAATGTAGAGACCTCTTTCCTATCCTACACAGAACCTATCAAACCTTCCTCCAAGTAAATTTAAAAGAAACTACAAAGTTTGTGGAATTCCAGGTCATCAAGAGTCAGATTGTTGGATAAAACAAGGAAAGTGCATATGTTGTGATACTAATAAGCATATGGTTAGGGACTGTCCTCAATCCCACTATGCACCCCCTCAAGCAGAAGAAGGCAAAGGCAAAGAGGTCGTGGGCTCCAACACCAAACCAAAAGTCCAAGCTCGTATATATGCTCTTACTGGTGAAGATGAGATCAACCCCAACGATGTAGTGGAAGATACGATTTCTATTCATGATATTGTTGGTAAAACTCTTTATAACCCTGGTGCTACTCATTTCTTCATATCTACACACTTGGCACCTAAATTGAGATTACATCCAGAACACATACTGTATCGATTAAAAGTACACACATCTATGGGTGTAGGAATAATAACTAACATTATGTATAAAGCTTGTCTAATTAAAATTGAGGATAAGGAATATCTGGTTGATTTAGTATAAATGCCGACCCAAAATTATGATTTAATTTTAAGGATGGATTGGTTGTATCATCACTAAACATAAGTAAATTGCTACATTAAGTCGATTAGGATTGGGGAAGCAGTGCTCATTTTGGCATGTCAGTCAAAAGATCCTACTCTGGTACGCTTATATCAGCAATGGAAGCAAAATGAATTTTAAGAGAATGAGGTCATGGATTCTTGGCTTATCTTATAAATAAACCTCAATAGATCACGCAAAGTTAAAGAAAGTGATGATAGTAAATAAGTTTCCGGGCATATTTTCGGCAGAATTACAGTCCTTACCTTATGATTGAGAGATCAAGTTTGTCATTCGTACGCTTTCTAAATCAAAACCATACTCAAAAACCCCATATTGGATGGCATTGATAGAATTGAATAAACAAATGCAAGAGCTGGTAGAAAGAAATTTATCTAACCCAATGTCTCTCCTTGGGGGGCTTTAGTATTTTTCGTTAAAAAGTAAGATGAGACGCTATTAATGTGTGTTGACTATTGAGAGCTAAACAGAGCCACCATCAAAAATAAATATTCTTTGCCCCATATGGTAGAACTATTTAACTCGCTATAGGGATCTATCATCTTCTCGAAGTTAGATTTGAGACAGGGTTATTACAAGTTAAGGATTTGAGAGGAAAACTTTCCAAAGATGGCATTTAATTCTCAATATAGTCACTACAAGTACGAGGTCATGCCATTTGGATTAACTAATGCTTCGGTAGCATTTATGGACATGATGCATCAAGTTTATGGCCTATACTTAGACCAATTCATAGTGATCTTTATCAACGACATCTCAGTGTATTCTAAGATAGAAGAAGAGCATGCCCTTCACCTGTATTTAGTCCTAGAGACCCTTCAGAAACATCATCTTTATGCCAAGTTCAGCAAATATGAGTTATGGTTAGAACGAGTAATCTTTTTAAGGCACATCATATCTAAAAATAGGATAAAAATTGATCTTACAAAGGTTGAGGCAATAATTAACTGGAAGCAGACAAAGAATGTGATCGAAGTGCAAAGCTTTTTAGGACTTATAGGATATTACATGAGATTCATACATGATTTCTCCAAATTAGCAAATCCACTTACCAAATTTACTCAAAAAGATCAACGATTTAAGTGGAACGAAGCATGCGAATAGAGTTTCCAAAACTTAAAAAGGTGACTAACTTCAACTCTAATTCTAGCTCTTCCCGAATGACTAGAAGGGTTTGCCATTCACACTGATGCATCCAGGGAAGGACTCAGATGTGTATTAATGCAAAAAAGACATGTGATCATGTATGCTTTGAGAAAGATTAAGACACACGAATATAATTATCCTACCTATGATTTGGAGCTAACAGTAGTGATTTTTGCTTTAACTAAATGGAGGTATTACCTATATTGTGTAGTTTTTGAGGTTTATATTGATAAAAAAAGTTTGAAATATTTGTGTTCTCAAAGTAACTTAAATGTGCGGCAATGTTAATGGTTGGAATTTCTTGAGGACTGTGATTGTGCTATAACCTACATCTAGGCAAAGCTAATGTAGTGGCAGATGCATTGAGTCATAAGGGCAAGTTAGCTTATGTGCAAAGAAAGTGAACACATGAAGATCAAGTTAAGCGATCTACTCCAAGGATGAGCAACTGTGCATGGCTAACAGAACTTAGTATTTGTCCTGAGTTATATGACAAAATATGAAGAGTCCAAGCAGAGAATGATAAGATTTTAATGCAAAAAGAAGCTAGCCCTGGCCTTATGGAGTCCAGGTTTAAGGCTGATGACCATGGTATTTTATATTTTCATCAATGCCAATGTACACTTAAAAGATTGAAACAAAGACTCCTAGAGGAAGCACATCAAGTCAAGTATATAGTGCATCCTAGCAGCACCAAAATGTATCATGATCTAAAGAAACACTTTTGGTGGATGGAATGAAAAGGAATATCACCGAGTATGTGTAAAGATGAATGACATGCCAGCGGGTCAAAATTGAGCATCAATGACCATCAGGAGTGCTACAATCACTTACTATCCCTAATTGGAAATAAGAGCATATCACCATAGATTTTGTGACTGACCTGTCTTCCATATGAGGGGGATATAACAGCATATGGCTAACTAAGTCTGCTCACTTCCTAACCTGGAAAATCTCTATATTAAGGAAATTATTTGGCTATATGGAATCCCAAGCAGTATTATATTCAATCGAGATCCCAAGTTTACCTCATGATTGTGGAAGAGTCTACAAGAGCATCTGGGGATAGAATTATATTTCAGCATTGCTACACATCTGTAGACTGATGGTCAATCTAAATGAGTTATCAGAATTCAAGAAGACATACTTCAAGCGTTCATCTTGGATTTTAAGTAAAGTTGGGATAAACACTTTTCATTAATAGAGTTTGCTTACAACAACAATTATCAAGCCATTATACAAATGGCGCTTTATGAAGCTCTTCATGGCCAAAAGTATCGCTCATCTCTACATTGAGATCTTTATGAACAAAAAAGTTCTAACAATAAAGCCCCAACGAGCATACCAGTAAAGCTCATCTAAGAAGCCATTGATAAGGTCCAAATAATGCATGAAAGCAGCCCAAGAGCATTGGAAGAGTTATGCTAACAGACGAAGAAAGGATTTGGAATTTTATGCAAGGGATGAAGTATTTCTAAAGGTATCTCCTCAAAAGGGTATTAAGTGAATCAGGAAAGGAGGAAAGCTTAGCCCAAGACATGTTGGGCCCTTTAAGATATATGAGCAAATTGGGCTAGTAGCTTATAGACTAATGCTACCACCCAATGTCACTGGAATACATTATGTTTTCCATGTTTCACAACTTAGAAAATATTACCCTTATCCTTCCAATATCATATCCCTTGAGAATATTCCACTGCAAAGTGACCTCTCATATGAAGAATGACCTGTTGCAATTTTGGATTAGAAGTTTTAGGAACTCATAAATCGAAGAATATCCCAAGTAAAGGTATTGTGGATTAATCAAAATATCATAGAAGCAACTTGGGAACAAGAGGATTTTATGCAATAGCACTATTCGGAACTTTTCTAATCTCTAGGTATAAATCTGGGGACTAGATTCTCTTAAGGGGGGAGGATTTGTAACACCTTGAATTAAACCCACCATCTTGTTCCTTACCTCACCAGGACCTCAATCATATCAAGTTTCACCGAAAATGATCGAAAAGTGGGGAAGAAAAATTGGCCGATGAAGGAAGGTGGCCAGTGGAAACGGGTTTGCTAAAACACTCATTAAAGCTTTAAAATTTTTGCTAGGTTATGTAGGATTCATTGTGGGGAGCATTTTGGTACCTTCAAGGTGAGGATTGGTGGTCGGACGAGGGAGAATTCGGAGGAAGAAGTCATGATGGCGGGCAACGGCGTAGCTATTGTTCTCAACCAAATTCACCAGCAAGGCAGTAGTGAAAGGGAAAATTAACTTGGGGGTTTGGTCAGGGTCAGCAAGATGTATCTTCTGGTGGTGGTTAGTTGAGCTCCAACGGTGGTCAATAGTGATGCTTTGGCAGTAGAAATGTAAAATCTCTAGCTCATTGTTTTGAATGCATCTAGATGAGAATTAGACTTTGAATTAGACCATATTTGGTCTAATTGGGTAAATTTTAATTTTTATCCATTTAAATTGCATTAAATTAATTAAATTTAAATCCAATTTGACATGAACATGGGAGTGAACCTTGACTCAAATAATGTGAGTGATTTGGAGTTACTAGACATTCGATTATGAACTTAGACATTAGTTTTGATTGAGTTGAACCTAAAATGTTGAATTGGATTGAGTAGCTGCTATTAGGAGATTTAAGGTTGAAATGCAAACTATAAGAGTTCAATTGTGAAAGGTAGGTGGTTTAATCATATTAATGCTAGAAGTATTTTATGATTTAAAGAGCAATGAGATATTATTATAATTAGATTTTGTTTCCATGTCTAATGAATTATGTGAAGAAAATGCGGATCCTATAGATGATCAAGAAGGTGTCGTCTGACATGATCTATTAGGTGAGTTTATATTAGCTTTTATTACAAGGGAAAGAACATAGATAGCTACTATTATATCCCTCTTATTTGGTCCTATTTGTATTAAAACCATTTTTTGATGTTGTTTTTTTGTAATACTATTCGATCCTTGATTTTTGCAATATTCTTGATATAACACTTTGTCTCTTCTTCGGTGGTTATTAAATTGTACTTCCGAGATCCTTTTTTGTCTACAATTGTTCAGTTCTGGGTATGTACATGAGTTTTGATAAAATAAAATATTTAAGAAAACAATACTCAACATCACCCCTTTCTCACCAAGAACTTTATTAATAATAATTTATAGCACTTCAATTGAAATTAGTGATTATGCTGAGAAAGTTGGAAACGACTTTGAAATATTGCCATCTTATCTTGAAAACTAGTCTCGTGATGGACTTGTTTGCAGGATAGTAACATGGTGACTTGATATGCTATTTGAGATGCTATTAAACACTATTATCCATCATAGCCATGACTGTTTCACAAAAATAGTTCAAAACTATTTAAGCATCCAATTTTAGCAGTCATAACATAGTGATGTATTATATAAAATGTTGTTGGGCACTGATTGCTGGTTACTAAGACTATACTGATTACTAATGCCCTTGGGGTGGGCTTTGGGATTGGCTTGGGATGGACCGACGGCAACCGATCCCCTATCAATACTCTACTGACATCTGACTCCATCGTCAGCTAGAGGTAGCTGACTCTAAGGGGATCAGGTATGTAGCTAGCCATGCCTATTAGTTATAGTATATTATTCGAGCTAATCACTTGGGACCAGAGGAATAAGGATTTTTATGTTTGTGAAAGTGGAGTGACAAGGTATGAGTATTACTAACAACACGTTTTACAAAGATACTATTAGTTTAATCTCTATCGATTAAGGCATCTTGTCATTTATTTCCCATAACTGCACTTTATATTAAGCTGCCTACCATGACTGTTGTTATTCTCAACTGGTTCTGAGGGTTGTAACCATGCTTATTTTGTATTATCAAGTAGTATGTCCACTAGAACAATTTTTATATGTACTGTCTACAATTTATAATGGTTCTATTGAAGAACTCTTTCAAAGTTCATTGCCACACTAAATAATTGTGTTGCTCATGCACTTATAGCTCACTAAAACATTTAGACTTATTATTTATACTATTCATTCTAATCTTCTCCGCAAATATGGATATAAGAGCTTTGTGGGATTAGACTAGTCGTATTTATTGTATATAATTTTGTATAATGTAATCAGATAGTGCAAAACCGTTGAGACCTTTTTTGAAATAGTATGCTTTAGTAGCATTGTGTTGTATGTAATAGTTTTTTACAAATATGAATTATAAGAAATTGATGTGCACAAAGAACGTTTTCTTCAGTATATATACAGTCTTTTATATACACATTGTGGATGGTGTTTATTAGAATTGTAGTGCCCTAGTTGGAGCCACCCACCTCGGGTTAGGGGCGCTACAAGTGTTATTAAAGCCTAAGTTTATGAGGACCTAGGTTAATATGGGAACTAGAAAATTGGTAAGGTTAATGAGAGTTTGGCTCAGCATTAGAAACTTGTTGGGTTATGAAAACCTTTTGGGCTTTATGTGTTGGTGAATATTTTCTAAGGTGAATGATGTGTTTTGTTGTATTTATGTTTGAAATTGTTAGCAAGTTTGACAGGGATAAGATATTTATTTGAAATAATGCTGATAGGCTAAAAATTGTATGTCTGTAGGATAGATAGGGATCCCAAAAAAGGTAAGGAGCTTGCAAAAGATGAGAAAAAAGATGAAGAAGATGAGAAGTTTAGTAAAAAGGAATTCAAGCTCTTTGAGCTATGCAGTAGCTCAGACGATCACATATATAACTTGTTATGTGATATAGAGCGAAAAAACTTGAAGCTTTTTTGGAAAGAAAGAATGTTAGTTGCTAGTGATAATGAAATTGACTGGTTTAAGGGGAAAGAGAATCGAGGAAGCTTACTATAGTGGAAAGTAAGATGGAAAAATTGCAATAGATAAAGAGATACGTAGAGAGCTCACACGAACACCTTGAACAAATGCATCGTAGAATAGTGGAACAAGTTGGAGATATTATGGGTAGCTTTGTGATTATGATTAATGAACTAATGGAGATCCCAAGAGATCTTAGAGCAAAAACTCCAAAGCTTCAACCCCCAAGAGGCAAGAACAGTTGCCTAAAAAAGAATACAGAAAATGTAAGAGGAAAGGGGTAATGAGAAAGACCTAGAAGAGGAGGCCTCAGAAAAGAATGAGAAGAAGAAGGAACAGCAGTAGCAGCAAGGATAGTAAGAGAATGAGAAAGAGGAGGAAGAAAAAGTGGCAACGGATATAGATCAAGATCAAGAAGATGCTCAGTCCACCATCACTGTTGCTAAGGACTATGAGAGGAGATCTATATATATATATATGTAAATATGTGTACCTTAGTGCAACTAAAATAACCATTTTGTGAACACTAATTGATAGTATGGTAAACTAGCCATTGTCTTAGGCCTAGTCAATTTTGTGTACTACGGACTAGGTGAATAGTTAGCTTAGCCAATTTTATTTGTGAATTTGGATATATATAACTCTGCTAAAGCTAACTTGGTAATTAATGAACTTTCTTTTTGAATCTGATGTCTTAAATGTGCTTTCTTTTTGATAATGTTATTGTGTAAAATATACATATAATAAGATTTTTTAAATATCCTATAAATTTAAGAACAGGTAGTACTCCACAACCCCAAAGAGGATCTGAATTACTGGATGGTATCACATAAAGAGTCATAGACATGCCTCAAGTATTGCGTAGCGCAGGGGATGACCCCTAGGCTATTGAACAAGTGGCCAAAGTAGTCAAGAAAGGAATGAACTAGATCAGGAGCTACCCCGACCTAAGAAAGAGGTGAATTAAATCCCACTTGTTAATCCTCTTGCTCATGGACGTTTGGTAAAACAACTATAGGTCATATGGCAACAACGTGTGCAACTTTGTCAGCAACAAGGTCAACCTCCTTAGAATAAAGGCAATGATGAGCACATGGAAGACCAGGCATTGGAGCAATTTCGCCATTTTCACCCCTTCAAATTTATGGGCAAACCATATGACCAAAAAATGGAGACATGGATTGTGAGTATCGAGAAAATTTACCAAGTACTTCACTACTCTGAAGAACAAAAGGTTAGGTATGCTAGTTTTCTATGAGGGGAAGCAGCTTATCAATGATAGAGAATAGTGGAATGACGATGGGAAAGAGAGAAAACCCTTTAGATATAGGAAAATTTCACTCAAGAATTCATGAACAAGTTTGTGCTGTAGGTGGTCAAGAATACTTGGGAGCGAGAGTTTATGGATTTAATTCAAGGGAAAATGTCCATGGGATAGTACGAGGTAAAGTTTATCAAGTTAATCTAATATGCATCTCATGTGCTTAATGATGAGGAAAAAAGAAGTAGGAAGTTTGTTGAAGGACTTTGACCCGAACTCCAATAGGCACTTATCACTTGCGATCTATTGAATTATGATGAAGTAATAGATAAAGCCTTGCTAATGGAGTCTGAGTTTTGAGAAATGCATACGATTGATGAGAGAGTCAGATGGGGAAAAGCTTTGGGATTTCGAATGTTTGGTACTAGCAGAGATAATTCTGGAGGAAAAAAAGAATAAACCTCAAGTTAGAAAGTAGATACCTCTCTCCTATCCTGCCTAGAACTCATCAAGCCCTCCTTCAGGTAAATTTAAAGGAAATGATAAATTTTGTGGGATTCCAAGTCATCAGGAGTCAGATTGTTGAAAAAAAATAATAAAAGTGCATACATTGCGGCAGTGATCAGCATATGGTTAGGGATTGTCCTCGCTCCGACTACATACCTTTTCAAGCTAGAGAAGGTAAAGATAAACAAGTCGTAGGCTTCAACACCAAAGTAAAAGTCCAAGCTCGTGCATGTGCTCTTACTAGTGAAGACAAGACTAACCCTAGTAATGTAGTGGAAGGTACGATTTCTATTTACGATATTGCTGATAAGACTCTTTATGACCTTGGTGTTTCTCATTCCTTCATATCTATGCACTTTGTACCTAAATTGAGATTACATCCAGAACACATGTCATAGTGGTTAGAAGTACACATATCTATAGGTGTAGGAATAATAACTGACACTGTCTATAGAGCTTCTCCAATTAAAATTGAGGATAAGGAATATCTTGCTAATTTAGTAGAAATGTCGATCCAAAATTATGATTTGATTTTGGGGATGGATTGGTTGTATCATCACCAAGCGCAAGTAAATTGCTACATTGAGTAGATTAGGCCTTGGGAAGTAGTGCTTATTTTAACATGTCGGTCTGAAGATCTTCCTCCAATTTAATCGCTTATCTCAGCAATGGAAGCAAAATGAATTTTAAGAGAAAGAAGTCATGGAGAAAGCTTATCTTATAAATAAACCCTGATACCACGTAGAGTTAAAGAAAGTGATGAGATAGTAAATGAGTTTCTTAACGTATTTTTAGAAGAATTACAGTCCTTACCTCCTAATCGAGAGATTAAGTTTGTCATTCATACATTTCCTGAAGCAGAACCATACTAAAAAATCCTATTTTGGATAGCACCAGTAGAATTGAAAGAATTGAAAAAAATAATTGTACAAGCTGGTAGAAAAGAAATTTATCCAACCCAGTGTCTCTCCTTAGGGGGCACCAATGCTTTTCGTTAAAAAAAGGGTGAGAAACTCAGAATGTGTGTTAACTAGTGGGAGCTAAATAGAATCATCGTAAAAAATAAGTATCTCTTGACCTATATAGAAGAACTATTTGACTTGCTATAGGGATCTATCATTTTCTCGAAGTTAGATTTTAGACCGGGTCACTACCAATTAAGTATTCAAGAGGAAGACATTTTGAAGACTACATTTAATTCTAGATGTGGTCACTATGAGTTTGTGGTTATGCTATTTGCATTGACTAATGCCCCGGTAGCATTTATGGACATGATGCACCGAGTTTTTCTCCGAGACTTAGATCAATGCATAGTGATCTTTATTGACAACATCTTAGTGCACTTTCAGATAGAGGATGAGCATGCCCTTTAGCTACGTTCAGTCTTAGTGACCCTTCAAAAATATCAGCTATATGCCAAGTGTAGCAAATATGAGTTATGGTTAGAATGAGTAATCTTCTTAGGGAACATCATATCTAAAAATAGGATAGAAGTTGATCCTGCAAAGGTTGAGGTAACAGTTAACTGGAAACAGTTGAAGAATGTGATTGAAGTGTGAAGCTTCTTAGGATTTACGAGATATTACCAGAGATTCATATAGGATTTCTCCAAACTAGCAAATCCATTAACCAAACTTACTCAAAACGATCAACACTTTGAGTGGAATGAAGTATGTGAATAGAGTTTCCAATAGTTAATAAGATGACTAACTTCAACTCTAATTCTAGCTCTTCTCAAAGGACTACAAGGGTTTGCCGTTCACATTGATGTATCCAGGGAAGGACTCAGATGTATATTGATGCAAAAAGGATGTGTGATCGCGTATGATTGGAGAAAGATTAAGATATACGAACATAATTATCCTACCTATGATTTAGAGCTAACAACATTAATTTTTGCTTTAGCTAGTTGAAGGCATTACTTGTATGGTGCATTTTTTGAGGTTTATACCAATCATAAAAGTTCGAAATATAAGCATTCTCAGAACGACTTAAATATGCAACAATGTTGATGGTTGGAATTTCTTGAGGATTATAATTGTACCATAACCTATAATCCAAGCAAAGCTAATGTAGTGTCAGACATATTGAGTTTTAAGGGCAAGTTAGCTCATGTGCAAGGAAAGAGAACACGAGAAGATCAAGTTAAGCGATCTATTACACAGATGAGCAACCATGCATGGCTAATAGAACTTAGTATTTGTCTTGAGTTATACAATGAACTACGGAGAGTCCAAGCAGAGGAAAAGGGATTCTAATGCAAAAAGAAGCTAGCTCTAGCCTTAAGGAGTATGAGTTTAAGGTTGATGACCACAGTTGTATGTAATAATGTTGTACAGGTATGAATTGCTAGAAATCGATGTGCAAGAAAAACTTTTCCTTTAATATATGTACAGTCTTTCATACGTACATTGTGGATGGTTTTTATTAGAATAGCAATGCCCTGACTAGAGGCAACCACCCTGGGTTAGAGGCGTTATAGACTACAGATTTCAAATATTAAATTGAATAAATACCTGAAGCATATTAATAATATTGTAGTTTAAAATGCATATATTAAGTATTCAAAATCTACTAAAGTGCATCACATTCAAAAGTTTAAACTTAAATTCCATTACATGCCAACAATTTTTTGAATTGAAAATTTGAATATCAATCAAACATTGTTGTCCTTGTGGAAGAAGATGTTGCATCCATGCACAACAAGTTGTTTTAGGATATAATTTAATTTAATTTGCTATAGAATTTTATTTTATCAAATCAAAAATTAATATTTAGATTAAACATATTTATATGTATATATATTATACATAAATATATAATGCATATAAATAAAAAAATATTTATGGATTACCCATGGGTACCCACGGGCTTGGCCAAAAAACAACGGGTAAATTGAGTATGGGTAAAATTACCCATAATTTTTTGGGTTGAAGAAACACAGTCCATTACCTATATTTTTTTAGGTACCCACAGGTATGGGTTGAATTTTGCTAGAACTTATCAGAGATCCAATAATTGGGTAAGAAATTCAAATAAAAATAGCTTACAAATCATGAGCAAAAAGAAGAAAAGTCCAAATAGGCTACCAAGGAGATACAAAGGTGGAAGGTCAACATTGTATGGATGAATGACAAAGCAAAACTGATATATTTATTATTATAAATACATAAGAAAAGAAATTGCATCAAGTAAGATTGAGAACTTGGATAATAACAACTTAAGAGTTTCAGGTAGAAAGAATAGCTCAGACAAATTGTCAGATTCAACGCAAGAGCTAAATAATAGTATAGAATGAACAAGCATCAACCATTAAATCTCAATGCACGTAGAACCAAATGACAAGGGAAAAATAGCAAATATTTATGTTCTTTCCCCAGCAATGAAAGCTAATATAAACTCACCTGATATTCTTGGGGTAATAGCTCCCTATGCCTTGGCAATGTTCATACCTTCCTCACTTGACATTATCAGATACAATATAAGAAGGTTAATTCTAATCGCATTACTTCTTATCTTAATTTATATTGGGTATAGTATTTTAAGAACATTCTTGTATTTTATACTTGTAAATAGTTGATCAACAAGGATGTGACAACTTCTTAGTGGCTGTATATAATGCTACTATAGCTCTTTGGCATTAGCTCAGCTAATTCACTTACTTCCAACAATTGAGTTTCTAAAGTAATTAGTACCATAAGTTTACAATTTTAATCTTTCCAGTAATGCTGATTTCATTCAATTTATTTTAAGTAGGTTCGTACCAATCCAAAATCAACACTAAATTCTATAATTAAAATCTTATAATTAAGATTTTATCAATAGTATTATTATATCTAAATTAAGGTCTAATCAATTCTCAAATAAATTTAAGTTTCAATTTAATCAATTTGAGGTAAATCAATTCGATAAAAAATCAAAATCTACCAAATTGGATTAAGTTTAAGTCCAATTCAAAGTCCAATTTCTGCCCAGATGCAGTTGAAATGAAATTTTGAAGTTTTTGTCTATAGTTACCGAAGTGCTGCTGTTCGCTACCACCCTTTATAGCTATTGTCTGCCATTGGAGTGGCACCTAACCTACCTAGAGAAGCATCTCATTGAACCTAAGTGAACCCTTCAAACTATTTCTTCTTTCTCACCTTCATTGCTAGTGAATTGCAATAGAAACAACCTTACCGCCGCCACTCGTTGTCGTTGTTGTTTATCTTCAATTTTTTCTTGTTCAACCACCAAACTCAATATTAAATCTACTATTATGTTACCTACATTGAACTCTTCACCATCTATCTCCTATATCCTAGTTTCAACCAGTAAAAACCATTAACCTATCACCACTAGCCACCAAATTATCTTATTTCTCCAATTACTTCTGAAAACTTTTGGTATGGACTTGATCGTTGCAAGGTATGGAACTCATTTATCATGTTAGAATTAAGTTTCAAGGTGAAACAAGAGCAAACCAAGCGTGGGAGAGGTTGGGTACATTTGTGAGAATTTAAAATATTTTCATCCTTCAATTATATATATAAATGAACTTTTACTTAATCGCCTTGACCCTCCAAGATGTTTCCACTACTTTCATTGCCTCCTCTCAACTCTGAATAGCCTTACAGATTGACCCTATTTTTTCACTTTAGTCTCCAAACTTCTATGTTTTCATATTGACCTTAGTAACTTTTGAATTTCTAACAATTAGGCCAAATTGGGTTAATTTTTTGGTACTCCCAATTTTTACTAATTTTGCCGAGACCCTAATTTATTTTAAATTTTGTTTAACTAAGGCTTAATCCATGTTTATATTATTTGTCTTTACTAAATGTTTTAATTATTTTACCTTTAATCTTCACTATAATTGACATTTTGAAATTTTCCACTTTCATTTATATTTTTTGGTTTGAGGTGTTACAAGTAGGATCACTCTGCTATTTCCCAAGAGGTACATACCTTTGAATGTATTTTTTTTCCTAATTGATATTCAAATCATTAACTTGGCACATAATTTGTATTCTAACAAATTTTGCAAGACCAAATGAAATTATAGTATGGCTCGTTCATTGAGTCTGAGAATACCAAATATTCTATTAGAATTGGTTCAATAAATTAAAATATCCTATATATCATGTTAGAAAATACTATGAGAGCATCAATCACTTTGAATGACATCTTTTCAACTCATGGTACCCATATCATGTGGTAGGAGATAATTTTCAATGCATCTTTTCCTCAAACTTCTAACTACTAATATCCTTAACTTAACTTAACCTTAAATAGACTATAGGCCCTTGCAATGAGCTAAGTAGTTTATGTGAGTAAGGTGTTTTAGTTTGACACTTAATAGATTAGTTTGGTTTTTATCAATATCTCCAAAATTGGTATCCATAATTTCATGGTCCTTTCTTGATACTCAAAGGATCTTTTCACACTTTTAATCAAGGCCTTTGTGTTCTAGTTACCAGTCTCCTTATAACCTTTGGTGAATGGATTTCAAATTACCATGGCATTTTTTATCAGGTCTTCTATGATACTTTTGGAACTACTAGTCTAGTCATGCCTATCACTAATCCACAAAGGTATCATCTCCTTATAATCAAATTTTATCTCCTGTCTCTTTCCTACAGGTATTTATAACACAAAATGTAAATGCAGTATAACTCTTCTCTCAATTTCAAGTTCACCAAATGTCTTTAATAGGATCATTAGAAACTGATCAATTAAATCAAAATATCCTATATATAATATTTGCAAATGGTGTAGGAGCTTGATCATCCAAATGACATTATTGCAGTCTATAGTGCCTATATTATGAATAAATAATTCCTAGCATACCCTTTACACCAACTTCCAACTAAGAGCACTCTTAGCTTAGTTCGACCCTAAATTAACTATACACCTTTACACTAAATCAAGTAGTGAGTGTAGGCAAGGTATTATGATCCCATATTCAATGAGGCTTGTTTAGTTCCTGTTCTTATCCCGTGAGTCCTCATCAATGATACAAGCTATTTCTCGATGTTTTAAAGAATTTCTTGCATTTTCAATCAATGTCCTTATATTCTATTTACTTATCCTTTCATAAATTTAGCGAATCAAATCTAAGAAATTATCCAAAGTGTTTTCTATAATATCTTTCATGATACCTTTAGAATTACTAATTTAGTTGTGTTTATCAATAAACCACAAGAGCATCATGTCACCATAATTAGATGCTATGTTTAGTCTCTCTATTTTAGAATCTATTCAAGAAATTGGTGTAAGGACTTGGCGCTGAAGTCTATCTTTTTCTATACATTTCTAGTTCAAGTGTTCTCATCTTGATGTTTGATCTTGTTAGTTTGTTAATTGGTAGCTATTTGTTATGATATAACCGATTTGTTATTTAGACTAATTAACGTTTCCTATTGGCATTAATTTCTGGTGTGCTAAAGTTTTGGCTTTATAAAATGAGCAAAGAGTAATTTGGCCTATAGCATTCCACTTAAAACATTTCCAAATAATGCTAGGGTTGATATGCTATTGTAAAACATACGACACTTGGGCATTAGATAAGACTTTCTAGGGTTCAAGTTGGTGCAAACAATTACATTCATACATGAGCTACTAAAAATATGTGTGTATATATATGTATGTTTATCTAGTTCTTAAGAGTACTAGAATTTTCTTTGTTGAACGTATTAATTGTTAGATCAACATTAGCATCGCTATTTCATTTATGAAGCTACAGGATACCAAAATGGGGTATAAGACTTTGTAGAGTTTAGTTAATATGTCCATTCTTAGCTATATGCTAGCCTTACCTACAGTTCTATCAGTGTGTGTGTATACAAGTCTTATTCCTAAAGATGTTAAGGTTATTATTTGATTCAATTGATCATTTTAGTTTGTGGTGACAAAAACTAGCTTCATCTATCATATTATTAATATGATTATTTATTCAATCACATCTAATATATGGATGTGCAATAACAAGTTGTCCTTATGTATACTTATTTAGGTTCTACATATTTTTTCAATCTCTATAACTTAAGATTCTAGTTTTTCGTTGTCAAAGGTTTTGATAGGGTTTCTCATTTTCAAATATGAATCTTTATCCTTTATTTTCCAGTTACAAGTTTTATATCCTTTTTAGTTTTGGTAATTAATTATAGTATATCGATATAATAGTCCCATTCTTTCATCACTATCCTCTTTGCCAAGGTTCCAGCAATAGTCTTGATATCTTGTCATTTCCATTCAATCCCTTCAAATCCCTCTTTGTTGATTTTTATATCCCTACTTGATATTTCTTTTATGATTCTAGTACTAACTCTGGGTGTTTTCTGCAATCTTTAACAAACGTTGTCCCCCTCTCCTTCAATCATAATGTTTCTTTTACAACTTTATCCTTCTATGCAATTTTTTTTTCTCATTTTGTTTGATGTCATCTTGTGCTCATACTAATGAGCTTTCTTACTATTTATGAGCTAATTTTTCCAAACATTTAAATTATAACCCTACACACATATTAGTCATATTTCTCTTAAAAGATTTCCTTACTGGAGATATTCCTTATTTTCCTCTCAAATACGATAATGTAGATATATCAATCAATTACACTACTAAAGTATTGATTTCTTTGAAACAACAATACCCTATGGGTCTTAACAATATGTATAAACCAAAATACAGATTATTCCAAAATGGCCCTTGGCTTTTCAAGTTCCATTATCATAAATACACCAAGACCACATTGTGATACCAAGAATATGTTTCCCCCAAATGTTACTAAAGTCATATACTTGACGTCTTAAGGGTAACAGACTAGATACTAGCTGGCCACTCCAATATCAATTCTTTATTTCTTGGATATCAAGCAATATCCCAGAAGTTCATATCTTAGCCAAATTTTCTTGTCAAATTTAACCTTTATTCATCCCAACATTCCATATTATAAGGAGATTTGAGTTATCGGCATACCATTTTCTAAATAGTCATATCATCTACATCACAAGGTATTTCTATGCCCGAAATATCAATCTAAAAGATCTTTTACTTATCTAATTAAGCTCTATCTAAAATTATCATTGGCTTACATACTGATTAGAGTGCACTCAAACAAGTTCGTATCCTATACAAGTCACTAAGAATACTATTCCTCCCAACTATGTGAAGTCATATGCTTGATACCTTATGAGTTATGAATTACATTTTGGTCATCCACCCAACCATAACCTTTCACGTCCTACAGATCAAATATTGTCCTAAATATTCATGTCTAAATCAAATTTCAAAATCATGCTTAATCTCCACTAACCCAAAACTTTCATGTCCTGAGGATCATATCCTAAGGTAGCTCAAGTTTTCAAACCTAAGCTTTGATGCCATCTCAGTAGTGCCTTGATCGGGAAGTGCTTTCTCTCATTTGAGATGTTACCCATTCTATATCACAAGTTTTTTGAATAATAGAAAATGTATTTCTCAAAGTCCAAAGTATTTAATTTCTACAAGCGACATTTATCAGAGGTTCAATTATGAAATGAAATATCATAAATCACACTTAGCTCTTCTACTACGTTTTTAACGTCATTTGTCTCTAGGGTTAGTCTATCTTCATCACTTATTTTTATCTGGGGTAAAGAATAGAAGATAACAACACAATAATGTATGTCCAAGTGACTTGGTAAGATATCTTAGTAATAACAACAGAGTGAATTTTTCAAATAATAAATAGGAAATAAGTGAAAGCATTAAAGTCTCCAAAAGTTGTGAGAGAAGATTTTAGTCAAAATTTTTGGTGATCCATCTCATCACCATCCCATACCAGTGATGAGACTCCACAACACTTGTTGCCTGCTTACCAAGATTTAAATCTCAAATACGACCAAAGGGGTCGACATGACATTTGAACAATCATTTGACTTCTGTCAAACATTCAAGTTTCAAATCACAAATATCAAGCATATCAATTACTTTAACAATCATGTTATTGGTGGTTCTTCTAACTTATCACTCCACTTTGAAAAACACAAAAATCTTTATCCCTCCAAATTCAGAGTGATCAACTTGGCCACTTAAACACGCACTAAGTATGGCTAGCCACATGCTTGATCTCGTTCATAAATAGTTACCTCTAGCTGGCTACGAGATATGATTATATGTACAGCTTGTATAGGTGTTAGTCAAAAGAACAGTCACCGTTAGTCCGTTCTGCTCGATTGTCTTTTGAAACTGATCTTAGGGCCCATCCCTAAATGTATTAAGCATAGTTGCTATTATCACTTAACATATCCAACAACATTTTAATTAATACTCTGATTTGTCATGACATGCAAGTAATCAAACAATTTATATCGAACTCATTTCACGATAATAGTCATGGTGCTAATAGAACACATATATCAAAATCCGTTTCTAGTTTTCCCAACACGGTCACCAATTTTAGGCAAAGCAACATAAACAAAGTTCAATAGGAACCATAATCAGTATAAAGTGGCTATGTCGGTAAATTTCGCAACTCGTTTAGTGAAAGGGATCAAGCAACAAGGAAATATTAACAAGTATATATATTCTTTCCTCAGTAAAGAAATCTTATACTATCAAGTATAAACTCACCTGACAACTACAAAGAAATCCCTAGTTGTATGATTGCTCAGGTCTTAGCTTCTTAGTTAAACTGAGAATAGTCACAAGATAACTCGAGTTATCATCTTATTAATCCTCTAAATCTTAAGTATAAATATAGTTAATATCTTTATCAAACTTCAGGTTATTTTGAAACAATCCCCACAATCTTGGTTTCATATGTAAATGCTTAAGACAATTAAATATGGCAATCCTTAATTACTTGGAGAATTCGTGTTCTTATTTTCTAATCAATTCAAAGTCTAGAATAAGATAACCTAAATCAAGGTCATGTTGATTTCTGAATCATAACTCTTAATGCCCTTAATGTTTTTACTAAGTTCCTTAATTAACTTAGTTGTTTAGGCATAATTTCCTAAAGTGTCATGTTACAATTAGATGTCTAACATAGTCATATATGATTGTTCTTAAATCTATTACTCGATAAACAAATTGTTAAAATCTTTCTGAAGGTCCTAACTGCAATTCGATAATCTTTTTGAGTTGATTGAGTTCAACACTATAATAATTATAAGACTAATCCATAACTTGGGCCAACCTGTAGTTTAATTGTCTTAGTTCATATCGTAATTAGGCTTTGATCCGATAATTCAATCACATTCAACAAATTAATTGAATTAAAATTTAATTATTGAAATTTACTCAAATTGGATCGAATTGAGATCTAATTTCAAGTCAGGAATAGTCTAGACAAATTTGGAATTCAAATTTATGTCGACTATCCAAAAGTCGTTGCACACGTGCCATAGCTGAAGATAGAGGCTACCACCGTGTCACGGACGGACTCTATCTTGCAGCGCAATGACCGTCTGTCCGTGATGGCATCTTAGGTTCCACCTAACCTTCGATCCACCAACGTCTATCTTGAGTCTTTTTCATGACTCGTCTCTCATTTTGGCCCAATAGCTTACTAGCATAAGCA
>JACGDI010001506.1:196745-215487 GCA_014898725.1 Jacaranda copaia | reverse complement strand
AAACCGTCTACTGGTGAAACTTGGTGGAGACTTTACCCACCCTCAAAGGAATACCCCACTGAAACAGTTTCAAAAAATTCCTTTTCCAAGCCACTCTGCTCTACGCATCTTTGCGCTGCCCGCGCGCAGAAAGACCGCTCCCGGTCGCCTTTAATGTTCGGTGCCCAAACGGACACGGAATGACTTCAAACTTGGTGGGAAGCATCCTCATAACTCAGAGAGTATGTCATCAAAACATTTTTGCAATCTGCACCTCGTAAAAGTCTCTGCTCATGGGCCGTTTCCACCCTACCGGGTGAACCGACAACACTTTGTCGCTTCAACTACCCCTTCGAGTCACGGTCGTCATTCTCCAATGAGCGAGCCATGACACACTGCCACCAAGTACATCTCAACACTAGGAACAAAATTCCCTAATCAATTTCCTAATTTCGCCATTTAGCCAACTAATTTGGCCAAGAACCTATTGGTGAGCCTTAGCGGCGTTGGCTCACCATCATGCCAATTTCTCTACCACGACTGCCAAAACTCCAAATTGAAGGTACCACTATGATCCCATGAGATCGTGACCAAAACCCACCCATGCCCACCAGAAATTTGTTGCCGTACATTGAAGAACTGTCAAACCCATCACCCATCTACATTAGTCTTTATTTTCCAACGAATTTCTTGGTTGTTTTTGGTCAACATTGGTCTGAATGTGCTCCTCTCAACTAAAGGAAAATAATCATGGTTTTAGTTTTGAGTTTCGCGATCAATATGTAGTGATTTGCCATCGGGGTAGGAGTTGTGTAGTATTTGAGAATTAGGAAAAATTTTGTCCTTAAGTTATATCTATAATGATATTTTCAAGCCTTCTCAAACTAACCCCCAAAACTTTCTGGCCAACTTTAATTGCACCTGTGGGCTTTTAACCGCTTCTTAGTTTAGTCCTTAGTCTTCAATTTAGCCCTTTAAAGTTTGATTTTTCACACATTGACCCTTGTCCTTTTTAATTGTAGTCAACCAAGTCTAAATTGATTTACTTTAAAGTCCCTAAGCTTTATTTCTCTCACATTGGCCCCTAAATTTTATAATTTTTGTCAATAATGCTCTTTTCTTATTTGCAATTAGATCCCTTGACTTCTAATATTCATTTCTAGATTTTTAATAAAATTTATCCCAAAATTAATCTAGACAAACTTATTGATTTCACATCTTATTTTATTTTAGGATCACAAAATCTAGGGTATTATAATTATTGAAAAATTATAAAAACTAAATTATACTTTTAAAATTAATAATTTTAGGAAATTATTAAATGACTCATAAATTATAATTTATTAATTTTAGAAAACTGTAAAAATAAAATTTTCATTATAAATTAATTATTTTAATATTTAATAATTTTTTATAAATTAAAAAATAATTTTTCTATTGCAATATATTAATTTTTAAAATTTAGAAAAATAAGTTGTTTATTATGTATTATTAATTATGGAAGAACATAAGTTACAAATTATTATTAAAAAATTAAAAAACTAAATTATAATTTTAAAATTAATAATTTTTTAAAATTATAAACTAACTTATAAATTACAATTTATTAATTTTGGAAAATTGTAAAAATAAATTTTGCATTATAAATTAATTATTTTAGAAAATATATGATAATAAGTTATAACTTTTAAGTTATTAGTTTTAAAAATTATGAAAATCAATTATAAATTATAAATGAGAAAGGCGAGCCCCTTTTAGACTTTTGGGGAATGTGTTTTATGTAAAAATAGTTAGGAATATTTTTGGATATAAATTTGTGTACTTCGAATAATGAAATTGAAGAATGCAATATCTAGCATATTTTTATTTTGGGAGTTGGAAAATGCCACGAAAATTTCTAAGCAAACAACCCCTATATTATTTTTGTTGTACACTTGGAATATTTGAACAATAAACTAAGTGAATTCTTGTGAAAAGAAAATAGTTAATTTCTAAAAATCATGAAAAATATGTAAAATGAAGTCAAAATTTATTCATATGAAAAATAAGTAATAACATGAAAATTATGATTATTCTATCCTAGGACAATAAAAACATCACCATTAATCTTGAAAGATATTTTGATCTTAGTATATTTTGTAAATAGAATTAAGAGGTAAACTTGGAAACTAATTATTATCCTTTTTTGGTTCACTTTTAGCATTTTCGATGATGGTGAGCAATAGAAGGGACAATCTACAAGTAGAACACAAATATTAAATAAGATATTTATAATTTCAAATTATACGAGGATAGGTTTTTTAATTAAACCAAATTAAATGACTTTTATAATTAACCTCTTAATTATTAGACATACTTTGTGTGTTTCACTCTCTATGACAAGCAAGAGAAGTCCATAATACAAATCACATATAATTATAGAGTAAAATTACAAAAGGAACAAGTAACCTTGTTTATTTTCTGGAGGCTCCACTAAAATTGAAGTAAGCCCTTATTTCTTTCATGTGGAACCAAATCACCAAAAATGGAAATATGCTAAAGAGGAGATGGAATGTGAGACTTTTGACTCTATGTATTTAGGTGATCAATGATCATTCGTATCAACCTCAGCTACATTGTCTTCTTTAAGATTAAACATGGAAAAGTAAAAAATAACATCTCTATTGGTAATCACCTTACATAACTTAGGACTCTAAACCCTAAATCCCTTAAACCCCTATAGTGTAACAAGAAAGATTCTTTTCCAAATTTTGGTTCTAGTTTTTCTTCTTTGACATCTACATATGTAGAACTACCAAATATTCTAATATTAGAATAATTAGGTGCACTATAGACTATACCTCTTTAAGAGTTTTCAACTTAGTCGCTATAGATAGAGAACGATTCATCAAGTAACACGCAGTGGCAATTGCCTCTTCCAAAAATCTCTAGACAATCCAACATTAGAGAGCATACAATGTTGCAACACTATTTTATTAGGGTGTCCCAACAGTAATATGGTATCTCAAAATGGTAGCCTCTTTACAATAATATTCAAATATCTGGAATAGAACGTCAAACCATTATTAGTTCAAAGATTCCATATCTACTTTTTTGTCTATTCTCAATCATCATCCACCACTACATAAAAAAAATAAATATGTCACTTTCTACTTGAAGAAAAATTCCCAGACTTTCCTAGAGTAGCCATTGATAAAAGTTAATGTATCTACACCAGCTTTAGAGGGCACCCAAATGAAACCCAAAGATCTAATGAATGTAGTAAATCTATCATACATATGTGGCAAAATAGTGATAAGGAAAATCAAGTTTTCATTAGTAAAGCTCATATCAAAGAATTGAGAGAAGAAACTCTTGACATGCTAGCACTAAATCCTGAAGAGTGAAGTGGTTTCTATACTTAAGGTTGGATTGCTCTTTCTTCTATTGTTATTTTTTCTTTATCTGATTGTATCTTGGAAGGTAAAGAGTGCCTTAACCCATTTTGGTTGTCTCTACTATGTTCTTGGGCTATCTTTTGCCTTTTCTTCTTGTTCAATTTTCTATATTTTCCTTGTAATCATCTTTCAGTTGAGAAAAGGTGTTTTGTTATTTGTTCTTTTGAAAATATTTGGAGCTTTTCCTTTTTTTATTTTGTTATTCTGAGCTGGGACATAACATTTTTAGAATCTAGAGCCAAAGTTCCTCAACTCTATCAGCTTTGAAATGGATGATAATACTAAGACATCAGACAACTAACAAAGGGCTATTAAGGTGTTGGAGCAAAAAATGTAAAAGTTGAAAAACATTATGGTAACATTTATTAGGTAAATGCAAGATAAGGGCATGGATAATGTTAGGGAAAAATCCAGTGCAAATAGGGGTGATAGATCAGCTAGAGTGGAACTCTACACACCAACACATTGAAATTACATGTTAGGGGTTGCAAATTAGAATGGACTACCTCGGCCTCCACAATTTGAGTTCCCTTAATTTTTGGGTGATAATCTAAGATTATAGATTAGTTAGAGCAATTGATTCTTCCACATTTCCAATGGATATGCTCACCAAGGTCACATTTGTAGCCTATTACCTTAAGGACAAGTTAATTTGTGGTTTATGGAGTATGTAGAGCTAAGAGATGATATTCCACTAGAAGGATTCTATGCCATGTTGCTAGAAAGGCTCTCTATAGAGGGTATGAAGATTATGTTATTTAGTTTAACACTTAGCTCAAAAAACTAATGTTGCCTCACATCATGAGAAATTCGATGAACTTAAGGCATCTAAAAGGAGTAAAAGTCCAGCATTGAATGAAGAGTTCTTTATGTCCAAGTTTTTAGATGGACTCAAAGCTGAATTGAAGTATGAGGTACAAAAGTCCCACCTGAGAAGCTTTATTGATGTTGTAAACTTGGCAAAATTTGAGGAGCATAAGTTAGAAGTAATGAGCCAAATGCCTAAACACGCACCAAAAACTGTTAGCACATGCATAACCCAGGCCCTCTTTAATCCCAATTGTGTAAATTGTAAACCTATTCAGAAATACTTATCCTATCCAAACACTTCACAAAAACTACTGATCTACCCTAACTAAGCTGGTTATAACCCCAAAAATAAAACCAAATTTGATAGTAACCTGCACTCTAAAAAATTGACCCCTATTGAATACCAAGCTTGGAGAGAGAAATGCATGTGTTATCATTGTGGAGAAAAGTACTCGTTCATCTACAAATGTTAGCAAAAGTATTTCAACTTTGTTATAGTGGAGGAAGATGAGGATGAGGTTGAAGCGAAAATAGAGGAAGAAGTGAAAAGAGAAGAAGAAAATGGCTATGAGTTCTCACTTAGCACCTTAGAAGGTAGGAAGGGACCATATGGTATAGGGATTTGTTAAGAAAAAAAAATCTCTTTATCCTTATTTATAGTGGAAGTACTCATAGCTTCATCAAGAGCTCAACAGCTAGAGAACTTAACTGTTACTTAGAGAGTACTGCACCATAGATCATTACTGTGGCAAATGGGATAAAGGAATTCAGCCATGCTAAATGTCCTAAACTTCAATTTAGCATATGAAGGCATAATTTTCAAGCTAAATTGCAAGCCACAACTCTAGGGAACTATGATATCATATTGGGGTGGATATGGTGTTACCAGTTATGTATGACTACAAGCAAAGGAAAGCGACCATTTATAACGATGGTAAGAAAGTGGTATTGCAAGAGATAGATAATAACTAAGAGCTGAGAGCTACAAAAGCTCAGGGATGAAGAATCTCTTCCAAAAATCCATGCTCACTTATTTTACATAACTAAAGAAAGTAAGTTAAGTATAGTATGCAAGGAGATAAAAGAGATACTTAATAAATTTGAAGATGTTTTCCAAACCCCAAAAGAGATGCCGCCACCTTGGAGTATAGAGCATGAAATCACATTAAAGAAGAGTGCTTAACTAGTTAGCCAACAGTCATATCGATATTCCTAAGCTCTTAAGGACAAGCTAGAGAAATAAGTGAATGTGATATTAGACCAAGTTTTTATTCAACCCGCCACAAGTTCTTTCTCATCCCATTTGTTCCAGTGAAGAAAAATGATGATTCGTGGAGGTTTTACAATGACTACATGAGAGCTAACAAAATAACTATTAATAATAAATTTCCTATGCCAATCATTAAGGATCTTCTATCAAAATTCCATGGCACCACTATATTCTCCAAGATTGGCTTGAGGCAAGGTTTTTTTTAAATATGATTGAAGAAGGGTAACATATATAAAGAAACTTTTGCCACTCATCATGGACTATTTAAGTTTAAAGTTATGCCATTTGGACTTACAGACACCCTCGCAACTTTTCAAGCCACAATGAATGAGCTATTTTCACCTTTTCTAAGGAAAAATGTATTAATTTTCTTTGATGACATTCTTATTTATAGTCTGTCACTTGAGAATAACTTGGTGCATCTAAGAGAAATGTTGTCCGTACTAAGAAAGATTTAGCTATTTGCAAAGTGATCCAAATGCGAGTTTAGGGTGTCTGAGATCAGTTATTTATGACATATTATCACTGCTCAAGGGGTCACGACCAATCTTAGCAAAATTGAGAGTGTGATAAATTAGCCAACACTAAGAATACCTAAGCTTTAAAAGGTTCTCTTGGTTTGATGGACTACTACTTGTTGGTTTTATGCCAAAAAAATAATACAAACAGTTATGCAAGTGCACGTGTCACAACAAGTAATAAAGTATGAGAAAAGTGTCGATCCCATGAGGAACTAAGTTATTCGCCACTAATTACTAAATTATCACACACTTGTTTTATTCAAACAAAAGTCAATCATGTAGAAATTAAAATTGAACTAACAAAAATAAGAAAAAGTGCACTAATTGAGATTTGTATTAGGATATAGAAGCCTAGGATTATGATTTCATCAATCGAATGGCTTGATTACATAATTTTCTTCGTACAAAATTAATAACAAATTTTTAGTCTTGAGTCTTATGTAATTACAGGGTTCTTCTGAATTATCCGCAATCAAATCCCTAATTTATTCAATTCACTATATTATTATGCGAATCAACTAAATTATGGATAAAGTTGTACCACTTAAATAACTACCTAAGGCAAGCAATTATATTCATATCCTACTAACAAATTAATTAATCCATCAATTTGAACAATTAATCTTACGGTTTTCCATTGTAAATTAATCCATAGATTTTTTTTTCAAGATTCCTCTAGGGTTTAAAGATGTATTTGACTATTGATCAGCAATCAAATAGAAAAAGCACATAATAGAAGAAATAACCTTAAGTGCTACTAATTTTATCGAAGAAAATCATGCATCAATTTATTCAAAAGAATCCATCATAATCCTAGAGCAACAAATTAGTTCATGATTGAATTGTCAAACAAAATATGAATAAAACGAAACATCATTTCAAATGCAGAATTAAAAATAAAATCAAAAGGAGAAGAAGAAACTTTATTCCTAGACGAATCTGATCTCCAGTTTGTCCTTCTTTGAATCCTAAATTCTCATGACACTTCTAATCTTCATAATAAAAAATTCAAATCTGTTCTCTAATTAAATATCTGAAAGACTTATTTATAACTGATTACAAGAGTCTTCTAATTAGAATAGGACTCGAATAAATAAAAAGACTTTTATACCCATCCTTGATTAGATCATGAGGTTTCATCTTGTTAACATTCCCACTAACTTGTGTCAATTTGTCCCTTTATTGTAAATTCTCCACTTGTACTCCTGCAATTCCAAATTTTCATCAATTAGCAAGGAAACTATAATTTTTGGAACAAGAAAATTATTTTTTAAGTCCTAAATATGATATTAAAATAAGTACTAATTGGGACTTCATAGTTACTGCTGAAGGTTCACTAAGCATTATGGCGATTAATGAAAGCTTCGACAAATTTGCTAAAATAGAAGTCCTTCAATTGGAATGAAGAAGCTCAACGAGCGTTTGAAGAGATTAAGAGGAGATAGATATATTGGAGATAGATATATGCTCTAGAGGACAAAAGCAATACTTATGGAGAATGGTCAGCCCATAGCATTTTTGAATAAAGCTCTTTGCCCTAAAAATCAGGCTCGCTATACTTATGCAAGTGAACTCTTATAATGGCATTTGTTTCCAAATGGAACCATTATCTAGTTGGTCATCTACTTATAATATGCATAGATCATTCCAATCTCAAATTCCTCAAGGAATAGAGGTTAGTAAACACTTTATAATAGAAATAGCTGCCAAAGTTACTTGGACATGATTTCAAGATTGATTACAGGCAAGAAACTTTGAATAGGGCTGTTTATGCTCTTTCTAGGAGGTGTGAAGAGTTAGAAAGTAACTACAAAACTTAATGCAATTGTTGTAATTCAGCCCACATGAATCTAAGAAGTGTTCTCTAGTTATAACAATGATGTTGTTGTAACTACTTTGATTCAAGTTGATTCAAGCTAAGTTAATAGATGCTAATGCAAAGTAATCTTAGAATGATGGTGTGTTAAGATTTATAGGTAGAATTTATATGGGGAAAAGTAATAGGATGAGGGAGAAGCTTATCAATGTAATTCGCTCCTATGAATTTGGGGATCACTCTAGATTTGAGGCCTCATATCGGAGGGCTAAGTTTTATTGGCTAAGAATGAAAAGTCCAATATAGTAGATTATAGCTTTTTGCGAGAATTGATAAAGGTGTAAGGATGAAAATACACTATAATTTAGGGTGCTACAACCTCTTCCTACTCTTAACATACCTTGGAGCTATATTTCAATGGATTTTATAAATGGATTACCCTACTTAGAGGATCGTATAGCCATTTGGGTGAGAGTGGATATGATGACAAAGTTGACACACTTCATAACACTTAAACACCTGTATAATGTCGAAACACACACATGCATCTTCCTTCATGAGATATTTAAACTTCATGACATTTCTAAATTTATTGTTTCTAATGGAGATCTAAATTTTCAAAGCAACTTTTAAGAAGTACTATTCAGAGCAACTAGCATCACTTTGAGCATGAGCAAGGCATATTACCCTCAGAGCAGCAGGCAAATAAAGAGATTAAATTAGTGCTAAAGTACATAGCCTATGATGCGCCGAAGAAGTAGCTTACTTGGCTTCCCTATGTGTAATGGTGGTACAACACCACTTACTATAGCACAATCAAGATGGCACTCTTTCAAGCCCTTTAGGGATATTCTCTACCTCAGCTTTTTGTTACCCAATACAAGAACAAAGTCGAAAATGAAGTACATGACATGATACAAGGAAAAGAACTCATGCTACACTTGTTGAAGGATCACATTAATGTGGCCAAACATAGTATGAAACAAGCAACTGATAGGAAAAGAAGTGAAAGATAATTTGTAGTCGGCAACTAAGTGTACCTCAAACAGAAACCCTTCAAACAATCTGAAAATTATTTAAGGAAAGAAACCAAACTAATGGTAAAGTATTACAGGCCATTTCAAATGGTTGAGGAGATTGGACTTGTGTCTTATAGATTGGAGGTAATATAAAAATTTGCCTTCAATAATTTTTATTGTCAAAATAATTGGTTAATTAATTAATTAAATAGAACAAAGTAGACATTGTCCTAGTGGCGTCATCTTTACATACATAAGCATAAGATCAAGAGTTCGAGTCTTAATAAACTCATCATATGCGTGTATATAAATAAAAAAATAGCTAATTAGTACATTTGCTCAAAAGCCCCCAAATTAATTTATTTTTACTGCATTTAATTGTGGTGAAATTATTTAAGTATTTACTATGTTTTTAAAGTGTGGCAATTAACTGCTATATATATATATGCTAGCCTTTTTTTTTTAATTGTAGTGAAAAATAGTAGCGTATTTTATAAATTTTTTTATTACACATTAAATTTGTAGTAATTGAAGATAATTTTGTAGCAAAACACAATTACCACAGTTGAAAAAGTGTAGCTAAGCTTTTACCACATTGCAATGTCTACAACTAGAAAAGTATACACAAGCATAGTTAATAACTTTTTACTATTTACTATACCTGTTTAACCGTAGTAAAAAGTATATTATTTTTGCAGTGAAAGAAAAATATGTTTTCTTTATTTAAGTGCAAATCAAAGAATTGAGAACAGAAACACATGGCAAGCTGGCACTAAATCCTAAAGAGTGAAGATTTGGTTTCCATATCTAAGGCTAGATTGCTCTTTCTTTTAATGTTTTTCTTGTTTCTTTGGTGGATTTTTTTTTTTTTAATCTTATTTGGTTGTGCCTTGAAAGGTAGAGAATGCCCTAACATGTTTTGGGCACCGTTACTTTGTTCTTGGGCTATCATTGCATTTTTCTTCTTATTTAGTTTTCTATAATTTCATTATAATCATCTTTCAATAGAGAAAACGTGTTTTGTTATTTGCTATTTTGAAAATACTTGGAGCTTTTCCTCTCTTTTCTTTTTTTATTCTAAGCTGGGATATAACAAAGTCCATCCTTGGTCTTGTGAACTCATTTGCTAAAACTAGTTCTTTTAGGTTTCCCAAAGATATATTACTCATAGAAATCCACCTGTGAAGTGCTCTCCCTATAAAGCAAGCCACACTTGTTCAAAATGATAACTCCATATTCACTTTTATATTCCAAATACATGTTTCACTATTTTGTAATTTGAGATTCAGAAAATGTTAAAGTACTACAACTCCACTAGAAACTGTTGAACCTTATAAAATGTACAAGCTACTATTGTCTTTCTCGCCTTTCATGACATCAAGAGCTCATTTGGAAACTTTCAACATATTATCTAAGCTAATGTACTTATATACAAAGATGTTAAAAGTAACCATGGATGTAAGATTCTCCTTCAGCCTGATAATGCCATATGTATTTTGATTTTAATGCCTCCTTCCCATCAACTTTAACAACATCATGCCCATAAGAATAGTTCCACTGAGTTCTTCATATGTAGAAATCTAGTTCTTATTGCGACACATAGACCTGGCAATGGGTAACCCATGGGTAAACCAGGTGTGGGTAATCACGAGTTGGGTGAATTTACCTATTTTTTATTTGTGTACTTGGTAAGGCACCCTTTACCCATGAGGATAGGTAACGGGTAACCCGTGGATACCTATTAATATTTTTTATATTTAAAGATAAATTAATGTCCAACTTGTAACTTACATGATATTACTCAAATATTAACTAAATAAAACTTTAGAAAAAAGGCTACAAATTTCAAACATTAAATTGAACAAATATCTAAAACATATTAATAATATTGTAGTTTAAAAGTTAAAACTTACATATTAAGTATTCAAAATCTACCAAATTTAAAGTACATCATATTCAAATGTTTAAACTTAAATTCCATTACATGCCAAAAGTTTTTGAATTGAAAGTATAAATATTAATCAAACATTGTTGTTCTTATAGAAGAAGATGTTGCATCCATAGAAATATGCACAATAAGTTGTTCATCACTTGGCTTATCATCACCTACAAAAGAATATATGCTCAACAACAAATATTTAAAAAGAAATTGATAATATTGCTAATAAAGTAAAAAAGCTTAGTCAACTTACCATCAACATCATAACCACACAACCGAGTTCTAGCACAAATTATTTAGGTTTTATTTTATGATATAATTTTTAATTTAATTTGTTATAAGTATTTATATGTACATATATATTATATATAAATATTTAAAAAAAATGGGTTACCCTCGGGTACCCATGGGCCAGGCTAAAAAGCAACGGGTAAATTAGGTACAAGTAAAATTATTCATAATTTTTTAAGTTGGAGAAATAAGGCCCATTACCCGTAATTTTTTGGGTACCCACAGGTTTGGGTAAAAAATTGCTAGGTCTAGAGACACATATAAAAGGAACAAGTGGTATCCATAATTTGGATATCAACTAATCTTAAATTGACAAAACTAACTAAGAGTAGACCCTCTTAATTATCAACCTCTGTAGCACTAGCTTTACCAATTTTGCTATTCTCATTCTTTAATTTTATTTTTATTTTCCTATAATTTGGATATGTTCCTTCTTTTTACAGTAGTTGCACTTAATTGGTTTGCTCAATTGTGATGTACCTTTTTGTTTGTTCTTATAGGAATTTTTCTTTTTTGTTTGAGATAATTGCAGTCAGCCCCCAACCTATGGTCTCATTTGCACTTTCCCTCCAACCATTGTCAATGTGCAATTTCACCCCATAAACTAATTAAAATATTTGCCAATACTACATTTGCACTATTTCGATGGATTCTAACAAATAAGCATTGGACACATGGGCTTAAGGCAATGAAATATTCTTGTTAGATTCTATCAAAGTAGTGTAAATGTGGTATTGGTAAATATTTTAATTAGTTCAGATGGTGAAATTACACATCAACAATGATTGAGGGCAATATGCAAATGAGGCCATAGGTTGGGGGACTGACTGTAATTAACTCATTTTGTTCTACCCTAATAATAAGTCTATTACCCTAATTTCTAAATATCAATGATGTAATCTTATCATCAATCGAGTATTTGCTCAATAAGGCTTCTTGAACATCCTTTAATGTAATGGTATCTCTACCATATACAATTGTATCTTGAAAATTAAAATAAATTGAAGAAAACATAACTATAACAATGCCAAGTCCTCATCATCTTTCATATCAAGATTCTCTAAATCAGTAACAAGAGTTTTGAAATTATCTTTAAGTTACTTGTACTCATTTTGCAAGAATAAATTTGTTGACTTAATCTTCCTTGTTTGTCAAATCCTTCTTCGTATAGATCTCCTCTAACGTATGCCATATTCCAATTCTATCCCTACCTTTTAGAACATCTTATAAATCTCATTTGAAAGATGCAGTTGAATATGCATAATAGCTTTCCTAATGACTTTGTCTTTTTTCTCATTGTTACAATTTGCAAGCATCTTTAATTTTCCCAACAATACATCCTTCAAATCTACTTGTATAGGAATTGCCACCATACTCACTTTTCATAAGGGATAATGGTTTTACAATTAAGTTTCTCAATTTTCATTCTTTATGAGAGCTATCTTAAGATTAATTATCAAAATATTAGATAATAAAGCTCTAGTATTAGTTTGTTCTAAATAAAGCACAAAGAAATGTAAAAGAAAAATTAGTATAAAAATTCATGTGGTTCACCTAACCAAGCCATGTCCATAGGTAATAAGAAAAGAATTTTACTAGATTTTCAGAGATTACAAAGGGCTATTGCAAAAGATCTCTCAAAGTGTAAAAAGAATTACTTAAGTGCTCTCAAAATTGAATGCCTCAAAATCATGCTAAAAATCATAGCATAAAGAATTTTCTAAAATAAAACTACCATCGAGCTAGGGCTCAAACATTTTTAGTTGGGGCCCTCGAATCCAATTTATCAAATTGTGCACAAGGATGCAAATTCCTTCTGTAGCAGCACAACTCAAACTGTTCAAAAGAGCTTTCGAACCACAAGTACAACACATCATGTAGTCCGTAGGTAGAAACACCTTCTAGTCCATTTTTTGTGATGCTAAGTTCCCTGTGTATGCTTGGGTCGTCAACTCTTTACAACTTTTTTGGGTTTAATACTTGAAGAATGTAACAAAACTTTGAATGCATACCTTATAAGCACATTTTGATGGCATAAGTTTCATATAATTGATATTTATAGTAACATTTAAGTTTCTCCATCTATCAATATAATTAATGATGGACTAATCAATCCACTAGCACATATTTGTTAATTCTACTAGGTGATAGTTTGTTGAGTGCTGCAAAACTAATTTGGGAATTCCTTTTCTTTTTCTCGCCAACTATTAATGGGCTTAAGTTCTAAGCCAACATATCGATCAAATGAATTTCCTCTAAACAATTGAATGAGCTGATTCACATAGAGGTCACCATTGCTTTCCTCATTATTACATGTTTTTGAAAAATAAGTAATATATTGCTTTGGGCTGCCCCTGTCATTGAACGTTGGAGATTTGTTGGCTAATGTCATATGTGCATTTTTTAAGTATGAATCTTCTTAGTGCTTGACTTTGAGCACATAAGAGAGTTTTGGGAAGGTCTACCATTTGAACTTTAATGATATAAGTGATTATATTTACAATTGTTAAACATAATGATTAGATTTATGCACAAGGTTATGGTTAATGATATCTTATCCATTTGTTTTCCTTATCACATGGTTTGAAAATGATGAAAAGTTTTGGTTTGATTATCTAACATTTTAGTTATCTAGTTTGTCCATTCATTAAGAAATCTAGAGATTTTGGTCTTTCACAGTCTGTCGTAGATCAACTATAGCTTGAGCTACGTGAACAAGTTGCTTGTATACTATGGTCACTTCTATTACCATCGCAAGCAACATAATGAAGGAGATAATTTGAAGTTGTTTTCCATTGGTTTTGCTATGTTTTAGCCATGTGATAGAGTGGTATCAACAATATTTATCCTGATAAAGGATTGATCGGCTATAATAGAATTATTCATAGTATTTTTCTTGTTCATGATGACCTGATTCATCTTAGGTATAATGGTGCATTTTTAAAAATTCAAATTTTGGACCTTATACATATAAATATGAGGGTGATGCCATTCACCCAATTACCCACTTGGCTTAAGCGCCATGAAGTGATTCAAAATGATGATTTGAACTTTGATATATGAGAAATAAAGATTACCTCACTAAGTGTGCTAGAAAATTATGTGACCACACAAATTTTGTGTTTGTAGAAAATTACAAGACTTGAATAATAAATTTATATAAAGGTTACCAGCTCAAAAAGATAGAGTAATTCATCTCATTCTTCTTTCTGATATATGATTTAAGGACTTGAAGTGGTAGTGTCCTAGATGCCTCCAAGCTACCACATTGCAGTGCTAACCCTTTTCTAAGGACTTTCCCTTCAAGAGTTAGCACTAAGCACAAATTAGCAAACCATAAAATTTCAAATCAAATTAACAAGAGATAATATATATTTATATTCCTTATACAAAAAATTTATGCTTTTCTCCAGTTATAGATAAGTTTATGTTCATTGATATATGAAATGTGATACTAACATCGCCATGAACATAAGCTTTATTACATATATACATAGACATATTTGATTAGATACATCTGAACTTAATCAAAAGTTAATTTCTACTTATTTGAGCGCTAATGTTTTCGTTTTAGTTCAACCATTCCAACTTCAGCTCTATGAAGGGAGATAATGGGGAAGAATCCAAATGTCTTAGTGAATTAGAGGTAGTTACATGTGAGAGCTTATTTTGTAGCAAAGACAATATCATGAAAAATGTGTAATGAATAGATCAAAAGTATATCCAGAAGACTAGTTTTACAATATAGTTTTTATGATCACATAGAAAAAAATGGTTTACAAGCCATATGTATTCAAATTATATCAAAGTCTTGCATAACCATGAGGCAATTGAATTAGACCTTTTATTTTAGCTGTAAGGCCTACCAATTTAGCTTTATCATAATCACATCAAACCTTCCATGCAATCCCATCAATAATCTATACCAGTGAGGAGACCTCATAAATTTTAATCCTTGTTTGTGGTCATATTTAAGTGTAGGAGACTCTAAAGGTGGTCTCCACCGCAAATCTCTTTAAACGCACATGGTAATTAGCTCTTGACACCATGTTTCTAGAAAATAGGATTTACATTTTAAGTTATTATAAATGTACTAGAAAAATGTTAATTATTTAAATTAGATGTGCCAATGACAATGTAATTGAGAGGTGGCCTCCACTACATAGCCCTTTCAAATGACCATAGCACTTTGCTCTACCCAACACATATTTCACAATATTGATAGAACATGATATTCAAAAGGATTAAATAATAAAACATCTAGTATAACAGAAAGTGCACCACACAGCACATGGGTAGAGTGTTGTGTGCCAAGGTACAACATAGTTTGCTCATGTTGTAAGTTTTTTCACCTCGCACTCTCATGCTCAGTCACTATTTTAAGCCTAAATTTAAGTTTTCAGGTTTTCTTTGATATTTCTCTCAAATTTGGGTCTCAATAATATAATCTTTTAGCATATTCTTAGGAGACTTTATATAGAGGAACAAACTCTAGGAAATAAGTATTTTGTGAGATTAATGAGACTTGATTAATACTCTTGCAATTTAACTAAATTAATAAAACTCACATCTTCATCTGTGGAGTAGGCAAATTATTGGACCATGTAAATCCTTGTGTCAATTATCTAATTTCTTTATGGATATTTTATTTCATTTTATATTTGGTCATTTGAAGTTACAAAATATCATATAATTGATTCTAACTTAATTAAATCCAATGCAAAAATAAAAAATGGGATGTCGAATCTTAAGGGGTTGAAAGTTTGACCTATTTGTGGAGGAATGCCACTAGAGGTGATTGGTGAATCTCACATGAATGTTTTTTGTGGTATCACATTTAGTTAACTTTATTTGTAGAACTTTTATATTTAGCTATTTGATAGTTCCATGCGATCTACACTAAACCGTATTCTTCATTAGGAAATCAGACATGTAACACAATCAATTAGGGGCACTTAGATTTCTTATGAATGAAAATACTTCGACGTTGAAATTTTTTATCTTGTTGAGAAAAAAGAAAAGCAGAGAAGTATTGGATATGTAGAAAATATATTTAATTATCGCATACCTAGTTGATTTTGTTACCTCACCTAGTTTTCCACTTTTCCAATGCATATATGATTGTGCTTATCTCTTAGATATGGATCTCCAATATCTAGAGATCCTTTTGAATTCTCTCAACTATCATTCGTAGCTAACATGGGTATTTTCCGCTATTAACTAGGCCATTCCGAATCAACCCATATGTTCAACCTTGCCTCCATTTCTTGAAGCTTATCTCAAAGTTCCCTATGGAGATTGTTGTGGAGTGGGGAGTGTAGGTGGGTACACCAATCCACACACAGATGAAGTTTGGAACTAGAAACGCAACTTGATCACTAGAAGTTGTGTCAGGAAGTGTCCGAAGACAATAATAGCATCATTATGTATTAAGATTTAAGAGCAATTTGATCTATATTACTTATATTTGATACAACATGGTGACAAAATTTGAATTTACAAATTGAGCAAGTATGTGAACAATGATTGTAATACCATTAACTTAAATTCATATAAATCAAAGCCTCTTCACAACTCAAGTAGAATTCATATATTTTGCAGCCATACAATTTCATATTCCTTGTGTCCTTTTTCTTTTTCTGAAATAGAGTCTAAATCCTAATATTAAATAATATTTTCAAGTTTATATATATGTGATACAAAATATAAATTACTGTAAGATAAAAACATCATTATCATATTTACTTTTTGACAAAGTTATGATGTTTCGATTTTAAGGTGATTAAAACATGAATTTTTGTTGTTGTTTGATCTCTCTTTTAAAGAAATTTTCAGTAATATTCACTTATACTTACAAATAACACATTTAATAAATGATATACGATTAATTTGAATTAAAAAAATTTGATTTACATATTATGAAGTTAAATCACTAGTAACATGTAATCCATAAAGACTTTATTGTTACTGCTTGCCACACATAATACCTTAACCTTATAGGAAGAAGAAATGTATGAATCGATCAATTACTAGATACATTAAAGTCAAATAAAATAATGACTCTTCATTGTTTAAATCACTTTAAAATATTTACTATTCAAATATTTTATTTTAATAGTATTGATAACATTCAACAATTATTTGAATGCGGTGCATCATGAGGTAAAATTTATTGGTATGTTTCAAACTCATGAAATTTTTAACCCTGTTAGGGCTTGTTCGCTTAGACAATAGAATTAGGCAAAATTCATATATTAATAATACATAAACTATAAATTATATCTAATATCATGTAATTTATTGTTTGTTTTGGTTTTAAAAATTGGTGATATCTCTCATACTTGATCCAATATAATATTTAGTTGGTAAGATTGTTCAACATGTTTACATTTTGTAACATCTAAAATATCTTAACTTTTAAAAAGGTAAATTTTCAAAATATAGCTGTAGAATTTGGTGAAAAGTGTTGATGATAGGATTTTTATACGAGAGGTAAGAATGCTTTTTTATTTCTTATCATATTAAATTTAAAAGGAATAAAAATGGATCAAGCCATATTGATTTGATTCATAAACTAGTTTGACTTATAATAGCATGTTAAGTCATAAAAATATTATGTGCTGTAAAAATATAAAATAAATAAAAAATAAAATTTAAAAAATATATATATATCATGCCTAATTATATAAAGCGAACAAACCCTTGTTTGGGAGTAAGATTGCTACCACATTTACTCTCTAGCGCGTTCAACAGCAAACATGGATGCTTTGCAACCAGATCCTGATGCAGTCACCACCATAATGCCCTTCGCTGCTATTTCACGTAAACAATTAAGCAAAGAAAAGGACATATCCAGACAGCATTCTGACCAAAATTACCACCACTATTAAATGATAAAAAATGCAACAGGGAAAAGGGTGTAGGAAATACCGTAGTTTCCAAGGGTAGTGCAGTCTTTTTACTCAACTGGCGTGAAAGGAAAATAAAAGAAAGAGGAAAATCTATCAATCTAGGGAGTGCAGACGCAGTCGGTTGGTCTGTGGGGGCGTGTGAGGATGTAGAGAAATCTATAAAGCAATTTCCGCACCCTGCCCCTACTCCTACCCCTTCCCCTACCCAAACCCCCAAGAAAATTATTATTATTACATATAAAAAAGAAGAAAAAAAAAACCAAAAATTTTAAAACAAAAAAATAACGCTCGCCCCTCGGCCCCTCTCTTTTTTCACACACAACACACAGTAGAGAGAGAGAAAAAAAAGAAGAAAAATTAGATTTATCTCATAATCTCACCTCATCTCTCTGTGGCGTTGTTTGTTCTTCTGTACATATGTGTTCTTCCAAGTCATTTCATTTTTCCCTTTCTTCCTTTTTCTCTTTCTAAAATCATTTCTCATCCGCTGAGAAAAGATTTCATTTTCGTTTTGTTTTTCTCTAATATTTTTTTTGGTTCACCTTTTAATTTGCGCCATGCGGAGAGGCAGAGCAGCGGCTAGGCAGGTGGCGGCGGTTCAGGATGGAGAAGCTAATGGATCTGGAGGATCTAAGGAGATCAGATTCCGCGGTGTGAGAAAGAGGCCATGGGGGAGATATGCAGCGGAGATCAGAGATCCTTGGAAGAAGACTCGTGTCTGGCTTGGCACCTTTGACTCGGCTGAGGAC